>WUQG02402742.1:0-17320 GCA_011317285.2 Androctonus mauritanicus | reverse complement strand
TTTTCAAAAATTTTACTTCTAGTGGATAGGAAAAATAATAACCTAAGTGTTTCTTATTTGATACCATGGGATGTAAAGGGTTAGTACAATGGAAAGCGAGAAATATTCTTTCAAACTATAAAATTAATTTGTTGCATTTTATTAGGAAATTGTCTATTTTGAGTAGTTTAAGTGAAAATAAACAACTAAAGAGAGCCAAATAAACCAAAAACATTTTTGTAAATCAAGTGTAATTAAAGTTTTTTCAGCATAAAGACTTATTGATGATGATATCCTGAAGATCTAAAACAGAGTGCACATAATCTTAAAAGAAATATGGATATTACATTTACATTTTCATACTCATAAAATGCAATTATTAAAATAAATGCACACAAATCATTAAACCATACCAACCTGCTAAGTCTAATTTTCATAGTATAATGGCATTCCTCCCGCATAGCAAATTGCTGCATGTATCAGGCTTAAATTCCATAGGATAACATTGATATTCCTTCTATATAAGAAAATGCTGCATATAACATACTGTCATCTATTGTTCTCAGTGGGAATTTCAAATATTTGTTGAAATCAAATAAAAATTTAATTCAAATATTTTGTCTGTTAAATAAAAAATTCATTAAATCGGGTCCCCTTGGGATCTGTGGAAAGATTTCGAGGTTCATGAGCTTGGATGAGAAAAAATCAACCCATGTTTATTTTCACTGACCACTAGTTAAATCTAGCATTTTCCTCTCATAAATATATTCAATAAATTACAGTAGTATTAGATTATATCTGTGATCAAACAATAGTCTTCCCACTGACATGTCTTTAATAAATAAAATGAAAGTTGAAGTTTCCTATATATTAAATGTATTTTATTATTGTTATTTAATGTCCTAAGAAAGAAAAATATATATTATTGTATAAATGTTTTTTGTTAACTGTATTTTAATACAACTGGTTTCCTTTGTAATTTCATTTTGTGTATTTAAAATTTTTTGACTTTAACAGGCAAAGGGATCCATGGAACAAAAAAGATTAAGAATCCCTGCATTAAATCAAGGATATACTGTTTAATAATAGCAAAAGTGACATAGAAAAACAATGATTTATCAGCTTTGTTTATTGACTTGAAGACATCCAAAATAATTTATCAACATGAAATTTTTAGGATAGACATAGTGTATATTGGATGAAATTTTATAACAGTTTTAGCAGGCATTTTTTTGTAGTTTCCATAGAAAAATAATGAGTTTTGATTATATGCTTTATATGGGGTCAAAAAGTTGCCAAATAGATTGGATTAAAATATTCTGAATATATATAGTTTGAGGGTTCTAATGATGAAAAAATGTTTGATACAATAATTTATAAATAATTAGTGCTCATTAGTGCAGCAATTTGAAATTAATGCAGCATAAAGGATTAATAAAAATAGCAACTGATAACTTTTGTTATCTTTATTTAGTTTAAAGTAAATTCTAAGGCTACTCATATTACAGTTCAACATGATAATAATTGCTAATTCATGGAACAAATTTTAAAAATGAAAATTTTCTATAAAATATGGCATTAAATGATAATCGAAAAATATATATATACTTTTTTAAATTTCATGGTAAAAATTCAGATGTGTGAATTATGTGATGGTATTGTATGAATAAATATAATAATATTTTGTGACTTTCATTTTGTCTATTTTAGTGCAATGCATTTTCTTTGAAAAATTTCTCAAGGAAATATTGTAAATTACTTTCAAATACAATAGCTCATTTTCCTTTCAAATTTTTGGATTAATATATGAATTAAAATTTTATATAGTGGACTTGCATTTTTTGAATCTCCAATTTATGAACTATTTAGTTGGTCCCAAAAAGTCTCTAATGTTGTCATTCCCATTTACAAACTTTAATTTTACAAACTTTTTTGGGGGTCTGTATGAGTTCATAAAATTTGAGTCCACTGTACATATTTCTAGTAAATTCTTATAGTAATACAAAAATTATTAAAAACTGTGTACACGCATGCATGCGATATTTTCACAAAATAAATAAATAAATATATTTATTGCAATGCTTTGCAAAATGGTAGGGATATTCCCAATTTTTAATTTTTTTTGAAAAGTATTAAATTTACTTTAATACTGTTGTCACAATAAAAGCACTTAAACAACAATAGTAATCCTATATATGTTTAAGTTAAATTACACAAATTACTTAAAATACCAACTTACTTAAATAAGTTAATTTGTAATTTGTGTAAATACCCTGTTTTACAGGGTTTGCAAAAGAACAGAACACTATATACAATGAATGAATTTTTATATTAGAAAAAGCTACTTTATTTCACTTTGCCTGTTGAAATATATGCTGAACTAATGAATATGAAGAAGTCAATATGCTGCTACTTTATAAATATCATGCCAATAATATTTACAGCAAATGGGCCATCCAAATTCCACTTCTTTTCATTGGAAAATACAACTTTGCTCCATTTATCACCACCATAATCAACCATTTTGTGTTGCAACATGCTTCTTAGAAAGATAAGGTAACTTGTTTGTCTTCTTTTATTTGAAAGTTTTTGTTTTTCTCAAATATCTTGTTATTATACAAGCTGAAACAGGTAGCTTCAAGTTTTCTCTCGGCTGTCTTGCAGTTACAGGGCTTTGGAAGCTGCTTTTGTCAAAGTTTGTAGCTCTCTTGGAGTCAGAGATCTTCCCATTTATATAATTAGTACCATACTCATCTGGATCCTTAAAAATGAAACAGTTTCATTATTGGAATGATTAATTCTTTTGCAATCTAAGAATGTTTAAGTTTGCTTTCTTAAAGGCTATTATTTCGCCTTTTCACTCTCAGTCAATTGAGGACTACTACTCATCTAATTTGAAAAAAAATAATAATCACTTTTGTAGCTACTGTTAATATTGTCCTTCTCAAATTGCTTATTCTTCACTTTTATGAATGTCACTGAATGCAAATTATGAGGTGTCCTTAATTTTTTCCACTCTAAACTGATATTTGTGGAAAAAAATGCATAATTTTAGAGTGGTTAAAGTAATTAAATATCCAAATAAACTTCTCTTGTTTTCCATTTGGTATGGATATAGTTTTAGGAAAAAATAAGCAAATACATTTTGGAAGATTCCAAAAATTGGGGAGGTCCCTAACTTTTGCAAAGCACTGTATATATTATTTTTGTGGAAATTATAATTTCCACACAATATGTATATGCACACACATCCAGATCCCATTTTAAGTTCAGAGATGTTCTTCAAAAATGTGACCCAGACTGAAGAGACAGATCAAAATAATAATTTCCATAGAAATTGTTGAAATATGGAAGATAGGATACTATTAGCATTACTATTTTCAACAAACAAAACTGTGAGAGGCATTTGCAGTTTGTACAATATATTTTCTTTATAGTTGGAAATTATTAGGGAGAAACTTTAGTTCTCCCTAATAACTTTTGAACTATTTGATTAAATATTTCTAAATTTTATAAAAATTATCTTATATTTAGAAATGATGGATGCTCAAATGATGAGCCCATTGTTTGAACATACATCATTTCTAAATAGTTGCGTATAAGGATTGATGTATCATTGAAGTCATATCCAATGGCATGATCACCTTATTAGATGTCATAGAAATTGAACAAATAGCTTAGGATTTATTAGGAGAATATGAATGTTTATATGCCAATTATTAAGAGATACTTAGAGATATTTTCTTCATAATTGGTATTTGAATACTCATTTTTAAATGGTTGTAGCTAGAGAGTTAGTTAATTCACTGTTGGAATGATCTTTATTGTAGACATCATCAGCAAATTTCACAAAAATCTACTAATTAAATTCAAAAAGTTATTGATGAAGATACACAAATGGACAGCAGGGAAGTGATTTTATATGCTTCCTTTTCCTTCAGAAAGTAGGCTAATAGAACTATTTGATCTATAATCAGATTTGATGATATATGAATGGAATATTTATAGTACTATATTTAAAAAAGATTGATTTTGCTTAGAAGCTCTATAACATGAAATAATTGGATAATTGTTTGGAATTGTTTTAGAAAATGTTAATTCAGAATAAGTTTAATAATTCATTCAGAAAATTATAAAATTTTTCTATATATAAACTTGTCATGACATTATATATATCATCACCTGTATTTTTTGATTTATACTCGAGTATATATCAAAAAAAATATAGACATTATTATTGTTTTATGTTTTGACATATAGTAAAATTCTCAGATAACAAATTCAATGCTATATTTGGGAAATTAGAAATATAAATATAGGTAATAATTTATTTGAATTATATTTGTAATTTTGTTTTAAAATTTCAGTAAATTTATGAAAAGATAATCTCATACATCCAATTATCATAATTCGTGTTTATAATCTTAAAATTTAATTACAATATGTTTTAATATATGATAAATTATACTCATTCTGTGACACAATGGGCTATAAAAGGAACAGTTGCATTTATTAAGTGATGCAGCTAATTTATGAAAAAAATAACAAACATTATTTGAGAACATTTATCTACAACTATGCATACTAAGCATATTATGCTTGAATTACTTATTTTGAAATGTGTAAGTTGAATTTTGAAGAACTATTTGTTATAATTTTTATATATTGTATATACATAGATTGATAAGATATTGCTAACCAACTCAGAGTTTTTTTTTTTTTTTTTTAAATCGGACTTGCAGCATTTTCAAGATTAATTCTACAATATCTGAATTTTATTTATTAGAAAAAATAAATGGACACATGCATACACTTAAATATAAATTTTTGTATTTCTTCCATTTTATAACATATAACTACACTTATTTCTGCTTTTACATGATACATACATTTTTTTTAACATGTATTCTTCAAGAATGTATGGAAAATAGAAGATTGATTCCAGACATAAAAAAAAATCACAAAAAATAATACATTAAACCAAATAAAAATAAGATTCTAATATGATTTTTCATGTGCTTGCACTTTTTATTTCATAAATACTCCACATGTACATAAAAATGTATTACATAAAGTAAATTATCATTTGAAAAGAAAGAAAACACATTATTTATTCATAACAAGATTAACTTTTATTAAATTTTTTACACCATTAAACATTAAAAGTTATTCTTCACTTTAAACACAAAATTCAAAATGCAGACAAAACAAATACTCATAACTTCAATAGAGTATTTGTAATTGAATCCAGATCCTCAAATGTGAGTATGAAAAGTGACTCCTTTATGATGTGACTTGTTCTTATTCTTTAATATAACTATTTTTAATATTAAGTCTGTCTGTCTTGCTTATTTTATTTACTGTGTATCAAATTCATTTCTTTCACTAGAAGATCCATTATCAGATCTGCACTTGGCATATATCAATAGTATGGATATCTGGAATACATTTTACTGAGTTTTATTGGTTTTGCAATTATATAAAACTATTTAACTTAATAAAACCATAATTACACATTATTCCAGATCTGTGTTCTTATATATGGATTAAAAAAAAACATTAAAATTTGAATGATGGTATTTTGTTGTTCTATTTGAATATCTTTAATTATAGATTTTGCTATTTTGTTTATGAATTTTTAACAAATAGAATCAAAATCATCATATTGATTTCCAGAAAAATTTAAATTAAATTTTTACCAGTACTTTAAGAGAATGAAGATGTTTGAGAATCATATAAATTTATGGTAATATTTGATTGCAACTTGAAATTTTTAACTAATAAGTAATGGTTGACAAGTTTATTGTCATACTATGCTTAAATTGAGATCATTGACAAAGGGAGTGCCAACTATGGTCCCGAGATTTTTATATAGGTTGTAATAATACTATCTTTCCACAAAATCTTGTATAAAGAAATCACATTCCTTTATATATGTATTTAATATTTGTGATAGAAATGTTTAAAGAGCATAGTAAACAAATTAAATAATGCAAAATGACTATTTTATAGTTAATAAAAATACATTGTATAATAATCCATTTCAGGTTTGATGAAAAAAAATTTCAAAAGACACGACTTGAAACCACGTCCGTCCGATCACGCCTTACATTAATCAAATATATCATGTTATGATAACACTCGTTAAATTGTTAATATCATTTGGTATATAAAGAACTTACAAAACTTTAAACTTTTTTTTCCAGGTATGCTTGAGAATTGTATTACTTTATCATGGGTTTGTGGGAAGGTAGTACAACAACATATATATAAATTGGCAAAATCTGAGGGACCATCTCCTTGTTAGTGGTTCTGAAATTCAAAATCTAAATTGGTAATAATTATCATAAACTATATTGTATTATTATATTTATATTAGTATTTTTGGAATGCTTTAGAATCACTAGGGAAAATAGCAATAATTTTTTGGTATCCAAGAACCAATTAAAAATCTTAATGGAAAATTTTGGTATCCAAGAACCAATTAAAAATCTTAATGGAAAAAAGTTTGATTTACCGATTTTTACATTAGTTTAGTTTCAATAACCTTGGTAAACCAAGGGATGCCATGCCTGTATTGCATTAAGATTACAATAATTACAGAAAAAATTTATTTATATGATAAAATTAATAATATAATTTGAGATTAAATCTTTTTAAACTTCAGCAAATATCTTCACTAGTGATCTACAATACAGGAGCTTCCCAATTTTCTTTGTTATTAATGTTGTATGTATTGCATGTACTTAAGCAATCATAAGGTAAAATTATTATAATTTATAAGACAGAGATCCATTAAGACTATTGTAATAAAATATAAATGTACTGTTTGCATAACACTACAATAGTTAAGTCTTATTTTATTGAGAATAATAATTGTTACAGCACTGTCATAATTTTGTTGTATTGCAAGTATACTGTATATTATTAAATTATAAAGATGACCTGAGTGTTAAGATTTTTATGTAAAATTGAATTTGCATAAGTCAAGGAGTTCCTGTATTCATGAAATGGCCATGCTTTGAGTTTAATTCCTTAGGAAAGTTTAAAAATGGAACACTTCTTCTGAATGATAATTTTTTAAACAATTCTTTTTCAATGCAATATTATAACAGTGAAAAAATATTTTTAATGTAGATAAGAGAAAGAACTTATGCTGGATGATCTTAATTGCCTGATAACCTTAGCTGCTTTTTATATTGTTTATCCATTGTATATGAGAAAAATATAGTAAGATCCCATTTAATGCAAGGATACATTCCAAAGAAATCAAACACTAAATGAAACAGCATTAAACAAGGTCATCTTAACACACAAATAATAGGATAGGTGAAACAGGATGGTGAATAAAAAAAAATATACATTACTTTTTTTATTATTTTATTTTGCAACATTAAAGTAAGACAATAGTAATAATAGAAGACATTGACATTAGCCGTAAAAAATTTGTATTCGTAAATCATTCATGAAAATCAAAAATATTTGAGATGAGGAAGAGCCTTTCTCATTTAACATTTTTTGTTCTTTTTTTGTTAAGAAGTCATCTAATGTCATTTGCCTTTTCCTCTTTCATTCAACAAGCAGTTGTCGCTAGTGAAATATTGCATCCACAATACTTCGTCTTGCCTTTGAAATTCTATCAAACTTATAGATCAGTTTATACAAAATGATCCAAATTTCTGTAATAGTAGTCAAAGTTGTTTTGACAAAAAATATCGACGAAAGAAATATGTTCAAAGTGGCAGGGTAAGCCAGCTTGACCATATCAAGCTATAGTTTGAAAGTGGCAGCATTCTGGTTAAAACTAAAATGAAAATTATTTTTATTACTGTAAAATAACATTGGTGACCAATCATAAATATGAACTGTGACCGCAACAGATTTTCATATGTAGCACTGAAATCAAATGCTCTGCGAGAGAGCATAGAAATATCAAAGCAACAAACTCGTGCCATTTCGGATTTATGTGAATTTGAAAATCCGTGCCAAAGTTAAAAATATATAGAATTAGAAAACTGCATTATATTGAAACAGAGTTAAACAGGATCTTATTGTAAGTGCAAATATAGAATATTAGAATACATTTTCATTTCTGTGATTTGACCTTCATCCATGGAAATCTATCAGAATATAGAAAAGTGACTGGTACAACTGTTAAATTCAGCAAAAAGTGCTGATCTAGAAATTTAAAATTTTATTCAGTATTAATCTTTATTCTCATGTTATAAAATTTCTTTTACTCTTGCTTCATAAACCTCCTGATTATTATTAAATTATAAAATTTCCATTAAATATATATAAGATGGATATATTCTCAAGATATAATTCTTGCAAAATGATTTTAAAAATTCTGATAAATAATTAGGAGTTAATTATCTGTTGATATTCTTTTACTGCTTTATCATGGAATTAAAATTAAACATTTGGAATGACCTGATATATTTAAAAATTCATATCATTTTTAGTATTAAGTTTTGAAAGGATATAAATGATATATGCTTGATTGATTAAATTAGCAAGTGATTTATTCTTCATTTGAATCAAAAAACACTTCAATATTTTGGAAGCTTTAAAAATTCATGTTTAGACAGACTTTTTTAAAAAATACTTGTTCAAACATGGCATTATATATGAGAAAATTACTTTTGAGATGACCTGATAATCTTTCTTTCTCTCTAATATTAAATATAAAAGGAAAAAAATGAATGTATTTAAAAAAAATAGTCTATTTCTGACCGGGTTTTGAGATTGCGATCATAAATCAAATACCTTATGATCACACTATATGATTATAAATTTAATAAGCACAAAGCTGATGAAAAACATAAATGGAGATTGCTTTCGTGCCATTGTGTATTGATTATGCATATGAATTATATTAACCGGTCACAAAATTTACCAGAGACTACTTTTATATCATATTTACCGATAATTTTTTTTTTTTTTTTATTTGACATAGAGGATAGGTTAATATATTTATGCAAACTTATTTTAACATCCAGAAATACATGCTGAAATTTATAAACAGTTCAGACTAATGGGCAAGATTTGAGATTATTTGCCACGAGTTTTCACAGCCCTGCATTTACTTTCACTATCCAGGTACAATTATATGGTGAGAATGGATGACTGCTGGCATGATAGTCTGACCTTAGTACATTGCACTACTGGCAGCAAGTAATCTCAAATACTGCTGATGAATGAGTAATAAAAAAAAAAAATTCTTAAAGTTTATGACACTTACCAGTCTCTCAAGTTAAATAATATATATATAAGTTAAATAATATTTATAAATAATATATAAATAAAAAAAAAATATATATATATATATATAATTTTACAGTTTACAGACTTAACAGATAAATTTAGGATAAAATATATTACTATTTGTCTTGGGTTGTATATAAAAATAATGATGTATTCTGTTTCTCTATTAACAGTTTATGGACTTACGGATCCAGAAGTTATTCCTGAATCAGAAGAAAGAGAAAATTCAGAAAATCATAGTTGAGAATGTTTCATTCCACAAAGCCAAATTCTATATACATGAAAATTATTTTCTAATAAAAATTCAATTATATTTTTAATAATGTACATATAATAATTATGATATTGGACTAATTTTATACAGAAAGAATGGAATAGTGATATTTTATAAAATTTTAATATGGTGGTTATGTTTATTCAATGTATTAACTAGTCAACAAGATGATGATTGATCAAGTCATCAAAGTCAGATCGTGTTATCTGCTCAATTTTTTTTTTCTCTAACACTAAATGCTTTTGAAAATTAATCATGCAAACAAATAAACTTTGTCTTAAATTATATATAAATGACTTGAAATTTTTTTTATATTGAATAGTAATTCAATATGATCTCTGATTTGTAAAGTATTAATATATATATATTAATTTCATTTGTAAATATTGTTAAGTTCTACAAAAGCATTTATTTGAAAATTAGCAAATAAAATGTTTTCTATGTTGTAAGAAAATTTTTGTCAATCGTGTTGTCTACAGTGATTTTAAAAAAATATTCAGTTTCTGTGCTTAATGAACATTAAATTGATCCTCTCCAGATCAAAAATTTATATTAGTTTCTCATTGCTAATTCAATTATATAATGACTAACTAATAAACTTGACAGATTAGTAGAATGTTCTTAACTTTTCATACAATGAAAATGGTGTTTGAACTTTTCAGAAAAATTTCAAAAACTCTTCAAGAATTTTAATAATTATTACTAGAGCACTCCATTATAATTAAGTAATTCTGTAGTTTTACATTATAACATATGGCATTGTCTCTACCAAAATAAAAACTTCTAATTCATCCAATTACTGTATATTGTAATATATTTTATATATGCACAGCATTTCATTACTACTGGATGCCATATAACAATGATTTGAGTTATAAACAAAACTTGAGGAGCACTTTTACTACTACTACTACTACAGATAGTATTCACGAGATTAAAATATTTAAACTCAATGGCTTTAGAAGCAATACGGGTAATCTGAGTGTTAGAAGATAAATATATAACTTATCTAAGGACAAGCAGCAAATTTTTTTTCAAATTATTAATCCAGCAAATATGATGATTACGTCTGAAAGGTTTTAGATTTAAGTTGTACAATTCTGTTTAGCAATTCACTATTCAAAATTACTCTTATTGGATGGAGTCTGTTTCCTCTCATTAAACTGGGATTTGATTTTAGTTTAAATCAAACTACTACTACAGATTCTAATATAAGAACATTGAAAATTGCATTTCTTTAACAATTGAATATTCTAGGAAAGAATGGTCAAAAATTTCTTGCTAATGATTCCTAACATACTGATAATCAGGACATATTATACCTAGATTCTGAAGTCATATTTTTAATTGATTTATCATTATAAAAAAATTTTAATATAAATATTTAGCTATAATTCAATATTTTTTTATTTTTATCTGGAGCATAAACAATAATAATTTGTAAATTTATTTTTGAAACTAATTTTTGAATTTTTATTGAAGTAGGTAGCTCCATAATATGTTCCTAGAACTTGATTAAATTAAAAACAGGAACCATTAATAATTCACCTAAAATTTTAGCATGCTAAATTGTTTAATTATTCTATTTAGTGTGCTCAAAAATAAATATTAATTGCAACAAAGATATTAAAGAAAGTAGTAGTATTCATGAGTATACTATAATCTGTTATTGAGTAAAACTGATTTGTGGAAATTTTCTTAAATGTTTTAATTTTAAAATAAAAATTTTAGGCCAATCAGTCTGAAGTTTTTTGTTCTTTGCAAAAATTGAGATTTTCATGGAAAAAAAGGACTTGGCAATATAGAAGTTAATTCTTGCATGTCTACTTTAATATTAGATTATAAACTTCACCATACAATTTTCCTGTTTTTAAACCTTTATTAAAAACAGTTTTATTTGATTTGAAATTAAAATTATTACAAGGTGGGAATTTTTAATACAAAAAAAAATTTGAAACTACTGATAATTCTGCTATTTCTCATAGAAGGAAAGTATTGTGTTAAGAACTTTTAAATTTTGTTTAAACTTAGATTAAGCCATCATATCACTCATGGGATAGTGTGAGTGATATGTCGGCTTTATGCTTTATCTAACAGCAGCCAGTTTTAGAGCCCACCACAGACTAAGCCTTCCATAGTGAGTCAACTGGAAGATTGACTCCACTGTGAAAAATTAAATAAAATTATTACTATATATTGGTATTGTTTAGGTAAATAACTTGTTTCATATAATCTCATCTGTATCACCAACACCTAAGCCTTCCATAATGGAGTCAACTGGAAGGTTGAAGAATCAAGTTCAGCAGGCTGGACTTGGACTCCTCTGAAAAACAAAGTGCGAGACCTGGATTTGAATCCAGATTTTCCAAGATGAATGCTTTACCATGATTTAGATAAAGAATAATTAATGGAAGATTTAATTTTGAATTTATATAAATTCAGAAATTTTAAAAATCCACCCTATAGAATTACTTTAAGAAATTTTGAAACCAATTGTTTTCAAAAATGATATCTAATTATAGGTTAGCCAAAGAAAAAAATACAAATTTCAACCTCTCTAATTGGCTATATAAATAGTAATTATATTAATAATCACATTTAATAAAATTAAAGAGACTTAACAGTGTAAACAAAATATTAATACTTCTGTAGTGCTACATAAATAAAATTTTAACATTTAACTAAATTTCTTACAGTTTCTTTCAAATCTAATATAACTGTATTAATATCTTCTTCAGTTGTATATCGTCCAGTAGTCAATCTTAATGTGCTTTCAGATAGTTCTTTGGAAATTCCCGATGCAACCAGAACAGATTGGTTTCTAAAATATATGTTTGTTAAATTAATTTTTATTAAAATTTGACCATATTTAAAAAAATCATTTACCCATTACTACTATGACAAGCTGCTCCAACACTTGCTTGAACAACATTTACTTTTTCTAATATATGCTGACCTTAATGTTAAAATAATGTTAGTTCCTACGACTTTTATATATTTTTCTCAATATTAATAAAAATAATAAAAAGGATGCATAGAAGTTATATAACAATCTTAACTGATGACATACCTTTTATATTATGATTTGTAAAAGCTACACTGCAAGTATTTGGAAGTCTGGGTGTACCTCTGAGATTATTAAAATGCACCAATTCTCCAAAAACTTCCTGCAGAATATATACTGCTTTCAGATTAATGTCATTTATTATTATAAATAAAATTTAATAAATACATTTATAAAAGTCTCTCTGTTTAGTAATATAACTATTTTTTTTATTCATTTAATTTACAATTTAATGCCATAAATGAGATATATTAATAACAGTATAGTTTGAAAAGCTACCACTTTCAAAATTAATATCAATGCAATTATAATAATTCTAGTGTTTGCTATATAAATGCTAACTCTGGATTTACTAACTACCAGAAATGAAAGTATTAACAAATTTATTAAGTAATAAATTATCAAAAGAAGAAAGGAAAAAAAATCTTAGTTCTACAGGTTTGATGTTAAACCTTTTAGGTTCTCTATGATTTTACGATCTACCTAGTATAGTCCTTATTGCTAGCCACACTGATTGCCAAAACTGAACAGCATTAAATAATATGAAGCAATCCACTTAAATGTTATTCATATTTGAATAATTGAATTGTAACATATTTATTTATTTCAAACTTAGTTGTTTCTAAGTGGTTTTCTAACTTGTTAATTAATCCAAAAAATAAATCAATTCAAACAACAATTCTATTTTCAAACAAACTAATAAGTGATTAATCTATAATTCCACTTTCAATACAAGCAATATAATTAGTTAAATCACGAAAAACTATCATAGTATATCATCAATGAAGTAGACTCTTTTTTTCAGCTTAAACAGCGATTTAAATAAGCTATAATCCTGTATCAATACTTTATTTAATATATGCAGAAGCTAATTTTTTATCAGATTTATGTATAAATTTTTACTAGCATCTATCTTTTTTATAACATTTTTCTATTAATAATTCATTAAAAAGATATTAATTTTTAACTCTCTAGTCAGTGATTATATAGACATGATGCTAACATTTTTAAATGAATTCAGCAATAAGATAAAAGATTGTTATATGACATTTTCTAATAAAGAGAATTTTACTCAAATATATAACAAAAAATTATATTTAATGCAAGAAAGTTTCAATTCAGTTCTTTATAAACTGTTAACAGTTTTCTAGGACATAAAATTTGACTTATGATTTTCATTCCTGAAATTATTATTTATGTAGACTGTGAAATATTGCATTGTATTATATATATTTTATATATTAACCAAATAATATACTTTCAAAATATGTAGTTAAGTGTGCATTAGAATTAAAGCTCTTAACACAAAAAATTTTATCCTATTAAGAACCACTATTTAAGAAATAAAACAATTGATCAGTTTATAGTTTTATCATTAACAAAAAAAAAAAAAATTTGATGTAATTTGTCATTCAGATTATTTTAATTGTTCATTGAATGTATTTATGACTCATTATTTTTTATACCATTACAGTAAAAAGAAGAAGAAAATCCATTGGTGATTTGGAAAATATATCAAAATCAGTGTAATATGGATTGAGTCTCAAAAATTTTGTAGCAAAAAAAAATTTATTTTCAGCACATTAAAATTGAATAAGTCAAATCAAATATCTATACTCATATTTAGAGCATTGTTTTTCTTCTGAACGCTTAAAATTTAAAAACCTATTGAATTTAGAAAAGAAATAAAATAAAATGATTTATTTACACCTTTATTTAAATATATAATAATGTAATTACTATATGAGATAGAAACATTTGCATTATTTTTCTTACTAGAGAGGATTTGAGTTACCCAAATATATTTAAAAAACAAATAATAAACATATTAGCTTCAGACCAAATCCTTTTCTAATCGATACAATTTTATTTCAGTTAACTTTAATAAACTTTTCATTTATAGTTAGAGAAATATGTCATTGAATCATTTTATGCATTAAAAAAAAAAGCCATTGTCTTTCTTATAATTACTTAAATATCAGAAGTAATTTGTCTTTTTCTTTAAATTTTCAGGGATTTTAAAATCTTCATTATGGAAAAAATAATAATATATAGTAAATCCTTTACTTACAGAGTTTCAGCTTATGCAGTTTCAGAAATATGTGGATGCACAAGTCATTTAATTTTTGCTAAATTTCCATGAAATGCTAATGAAAATTTCATTAAATTACAATTTTGCAAAAATATCACTTTAACAATAAATAAATTCATAAATTTCATTTGTCCATTCGTACATATCAAATTTAAACATTGTTGTACTTGCCTGGTCTTTGATTTATGCAGAAATTTTTGGATGAATTAGGTGCATAAATCAGATTACTCTTTGTGGTTTATAAAATGTGATCTTTTAAGCACATTTTGTATTATTTACAATGACAATAAAATTATATCTATCTATCTAATTAAATTTTTCTATGAAATATATTAAACTAATATTTGTTATTTTTTATTATTATTAGATAACCTTTAAGATCACGCTTAATCAAAAATTTTAGTTTTTGCTTCTGCATGATTTGTATATTGAACTAGACATAAAGTAAAGGAAATTAATAGCTACATAAATTAAATTCTTTCTTTTTTCTTGATCAGTATTTACTTTCAAAATAAAATTTGAATTATATAATGAAAAATGATTTTTCAGTTTTATTTTACATCTGTTTATATAGTTTATGATTAGATTATTTTTTTATTTCAATTAAAGATGTTATTTGCACATATGCATAGTCCTATATTGATTTTAATCTTACAAATTTATTGCTACTGGATGCATTTGAAAGATTAGATAACAGTTAAAAATATTATCCATTTACAACTAAATCAATAAATATTTAAAATAAAAATCATTCTATAACTATATGAAGAAATTATTTTCTGTATATATAAATTCTTATTATTGTACTGCAACAAAATATAACATCAAATCTTTTATTTGATGTTATATGTATGATGATCTTCAGTGAATTATGCATTTAGAATTGTTATTTTTCTTGAATAATGGCTGAATAGTATTAAAAAGATATATGAAATTTTTAGCAGCAACTAAAAATCTATTTTAAGTCAAAAAACATTTTTTCACAGTTCAGCTTGAAAACTGAAATGTTATAAGAAACTTTATGATGTTTTCATCATAATATATATTTTATTAAAATGATACCTTTAATTTCTTTTCCAAATAGTCTCTAGACTTTTCCATATTTCTCTGATAAATATCTAAATTCTTTATAATTAATTCAGAAGCCTAAAATTAAACATAACTTTCTTGAATTTAATAGAATTTAATGCAGTGAACAGAACAAAGAATATTAAATTTTACCTTTCCTAGGCCAACAATCATTGCAGTATTTTCTGTTCTATTAAGTTAATAATTAGTAAGTTACAAGACAATTTTTAAATATTTGGCTCTTACCCTGGTCTGTAACCTTTTTCTTGTCCTCCTCCATAAAATATGGGATAAATTATGTTATTTTTGTCTGAATTAAAATATAATGCTCCTATTCTGGGTCCATAAAACTGTAAAGCAATTTCAATATAAAAATATTATAATTTTTAAATTTAAATTAATTTTATACTAACCTTATGTCCGACTATAGTTAAGAAATCAACGTGCAAATAATTAACATCAACAGCTATTTTTCCAATTGCTTGTGCAGCATCGGTATGAAATAAAATTGGAAAATTTCGTTGATAATTTAACTGTTGTAGTCTTTCACCTAACGGTGAAACTGGCTAAAAAAATTATTAAAATTATTTTCAAAGTATATTATTTATATATACAGTAAAAGTCCAAAAATTTGGACTGACTGATGATTTGATTAGTCCAGATTTCCAGATTCTTGTGCAGTACTTTTAAAATTCAAATTTATAGAAGAATAAAGGAGAGATGAACAGAAAAATTTTATTAGGTTTGAATAATTAATGAATAAACCATGTCCAATGTTGCTTAGGAAGTTTATTATAGTTTTTAAAAGTTTAAATAAAACAATGAATTAATTTTACATTAATTTTTTAAACTTTTATTAAATGTCACAAATAGATATAATCATTCAATGATCTTAAATAGGCTGTAATGTGCTGCCATTTATTGATGAAAGAAACTGTTATGTAAATTATATTAACTCCTAGGGATGTACTATTAATAATACCTCTCCTATAATTTCTTTAGCTAAATAATAATAATTGTTTTATAAAAACTAATTTAGCTGTTCTTGCATTGTATGATTAAATATATTAATAATAAATAACCCTATAACATACTGCTACCTGTTGATGAAAGTAATTTTTGTAAATTATGGCAATAAATTTAGAATGATTCATTTATCAAAATGAACATATTGCTCATTTTGATAAATAAATCATGTATATTCATTGTTGGTTTGCATCTGTAGTGATCACATATGCATGCATTCTCATACACAGTGGCAGAACTACAATGCACTAGACCCCGCAATGCGGGGGGCCCAGAATTATAGGAGGCCCAAATCTTTGGCTGTACTTTCTTTACCTTTTTTAAATTAACAACATAATACAATAAAAATTAACAGCACCATGAAAAGAGTGAAATATTCATTAAATCAGAGCAGTGTGGCATTAGGAGCAATAGCCAAAAATATGGAACTAAAAAATGTGATTAGAGACTTTACAAATTTAAAATCCAGGAGAAAAAATTTTAAATATATTTTCTTTTGATAATTTTCAATTGTGTTTTAAATAATACAGTTTTGTTCATTTTTTATTTT
>WUQG02402731.1:0-17320 GCA_011317285.2 Androctonus mauritanicus | reverse complement strand
CTGTATGCTTGACATACTTCAAAACTTCCTGCCTTAGTGCTATATTTACAGATTTGAATTTATCATTCATTGGCAGCATAATTCTATTGTTTTTTACAATTTAAATAGCCAGTGATATGAATTATTTAAAGTACTTTAAATAATTCATATCACTGGCATTTAGAGAATTTGCTAATTTTTATTTTAAAATTACTTTTAACATAAATTGTCAGAGGGGAATTGAAGTAGTAGATAATGATTTAAACTGAAAGTTAAATAAATTTTAAATGAACACTTTTTACAGAATTTCAGTAGAAATTGAAATACAAATGCTTCAAGTTTATAATGTGTACTATTATATAACAAAGTACTTAACATTTATTTCAAAATAACTATAATATAATTAAAATATGTATAAAAATCACTTCCATTTCATATTCTAAAATGCCACAGATAAATTAGCATATCAGGCAAAGAAATGTTCAGGCAAAAATGTTTTTTCAATTTAAATTTATTTAAATTGCAAAAACATTTTTGATTAATTTCATTCTTTTATTTTCTTCTGCTGCAACTATTAGAATTACATCAGTTGAAAATAGTGAGAGAAATAAAATAATTAAAAATAGTTCTGAAATTTTAATTTATACATTGTATAACTGTCTAATATGCTAAATTATTGGTAACTGTAAATTTGACTTATTTTTTTATTTTATAATATCTATTATAATAATAGCTACTAATTAATAAAACAAAAAGTTTTATAATGTATGATTAAATAATTTATGAAATAGGTTAACTTAAGAAAACTTCTCAGAAAAAATTTTGTAATTTTGTAAAACTGTCAAAAATTATAATTTGTGCATAATTTTACAGAGAAAAATTATTCCTAAAAGCACTCTCTGAAAGTAAATATATTCTTTTAGTTCATCTAATTTCAAATATTTATATTAACTAGAAGCAATGATAACTACTTTTCTTTGAAATATTGCTTGAAATAATAATAGCAATTACATCTTGAAATATTTATTCTTCAAATTCAAAATCTCTTGTTCATTCTCTTGTTCTCATATACAATTCAAACATGATTTTAATAATTAAATCAAGCATAATTAAATTGTTATAATGATCTAAATATTTTATTATTTTTATAAAATTACATTAAAATTTAATTATATATTATTACATGTATTTTTAAACTTAACTATTCTAAATTTTTATAAACTTTTGCTATTTATTTTGTAATATTCTTATGTTTAAATTATAACAGTTTAAGAATGATCAATCATGCAATGAAATGAAAATATTTCAATTAAAAGATTGTTGAAGTTATTTCTATATTATAATTATGAATTACAGTGAGTTATTAAATAACGATTTCCATATATTATTAAATAGAAGTATAATTAGTACTTTTTCAAAAAAAAAGAAATTAACTTCTTTTCTTTGTAAATTCTGTTGTTTCAAATAAACTAATATATTTTTCATTTGAAAATAAATAGGATTATCATTTATATAGATTTTTAACAATGTTTTTAATAGAGAGTTTTAAAATTTTTAATGGTTTTTAAGCATTTACCTCCAGGACATCGAGGATCTGAACCCTCTTCTACATTTTGCACAAAAAGATCACTTTTCCAAAATCTAAAAAATATTATTTTAAAATTATTGAATATACTAAAATAAAATTTTAATGTTAAAATAATCTAAGATATACCTAGATCTTGAACTAGTACATATCCGCCTTGTTTTTTCCCAGGCACAATAAGGATCTTGTAATCCAACACAATCTCTAAACAATTAATTATTATAAAATATTACCATAAACTAAACTTTTATCTATTTTTATGAATAATAATTAAAAATTCATGATTAACAAACCTGCAAGTTCTTGCACGTTGCTCACAATTATGCAAAGGAATGGTAAATATCTCTCTATGAGAAACTACCATTAATCTGTTATTGTATAAGGTATGATATACTAATAGATTTGTAATGGGTGTTTTTGAACTAAATACTTGAATCTCTTCAATGATTACAGGTATAACTTTACCATTTGAATTTGCACTGCCAGCATTTAAAGCTTTGATAACTTTCCCATTATCTATTTAAAAAAATATGCAATTTATACAGAATTTTTATAATAAATTAATTTAAAAAAATAACTGAACTGGTAAAAATAGTTTTAATGCTTTATAAATAAAAAAGGTTAAAAATATTCATTTAATAAATTTCTTTCACAAACAATACTTAGTCAAATCAATGAAAATAATTCTTCACTCTATCGGTATAGTTAATTTTACCTGTTCCTATGAAGAGAACATCATATTTCTTCCCATCAGCTGTCTCTATTTGGGGATCAACTGCAATATGAGTGAGACGATAACTGAAAAAGAGAATAATTTTAGCAGAAAATTTACATTATAAATTATAAAAATAAAATTGATTACTATACAAATTATGATTAATAATATTAGAAATATGTAACAATCGTATAGATAATTTTTTTTGCTTCTTATAATATTCATATTTTGATTAATACACTTCTTCAAGTGCATTAATAAAATTCAGGTCCTAATAGAAAGTGCAAAATTCTTATTAGAACTGCTGAATTTTATTTTATTAATTAGAAGTATTTTGGTCTTCTAAATGATTAATTTTTTTTAACTTATTGTTAGTTACTTGGATGATAAAATGACAATCAATCCAAAGTTTATATTAATTCATTATCTTCATTCTAATAGTAGAAAAGATCTTGAAATACAAATTATTTAATAACTGAAATAATATAGATCAAATTTATCAATTTATAAAATTAACCAGTATTGTTTTATTTTGTTATGTACATAATAATACTAATCAAAAGAAAAATGAAATACCAATTTCTTTTATTGATTATATCATTAAATAAATTAATCAGTAAAATCAAAAGATCAAATCAAAATAGATAATCCTATAATGAATCAGTATTTGTTTCTCAAGATTATCATAAAAACTCATAACAAGAACATTATAACAAAAGAATTATGTAACTTATTATGAAGCCATTTTGTATCTGATAAAACAGGTAGATATGATTCAGTCAAATTGAAAGAATGACAATGATGAATTTACTTAAACCATGACCTGAATATGACTGAAAGGATGAACTAACAAATACAAAAAAGCATTTTACAATATTTAATGAAGCTGCAATCATGATCAAAATGAAATGCCTTTAATTACTATATATAAATTAGATTCAAAATACAAATGGACTATTGAAAACTCAAGTTAGATGAAATAATGATAAAATAATGACACTAATATTCTGCATCTTAAATATAAGACAACTATTTTTTCTTTACTTATCATCACTTCAAAATCTGGTTCATTATTTTTCAATTATTATGTTTACATAACTGTAAAATTGACTTTCATTCCAAATTCTTATATTTTTTTCTGTATCCAATTATTTAATGCTTTTACAGTTTCATTTATGAAAAAAATAAAATTAATATATAGTAATTAAATATTGTTGCAAAACTAGTTTAAATGTTTAAAATGTTTGAAAGAACATATAGAATGATAACACATGAGAATTCTGTTTTGTACATGTTCTATTAAGTTTAATCTGTATATGTACTGAGGAGGGACTAAAGAGAGTCTGAAAACATTTTACTGAATAAATGTTTGATGTATGTTACTTGGTTTTAGGGTTATTTAATTGGAAATTGAAAGAATAGCAAGTAAGATTAGACTAGTATTAATATATAGTAATTAGTATAGTTTTTTGTAATTCATTTTAATTCATTAGGAAAAAATTTATAAAAAGTATTATTACATATTGACTCAATATATACCTATATATATATATATATATAAGCATATATTGTCACAAGTATTTGAGGAATACATATAATATTTAATATAAAGCCAGCAGAATAATCTATGAATAAGTTTGACTATATTATCTGAAATATGATGACATCAGTGAAAATAATATAATAATAAGTATTCAAATTCAATTATATTAAGTGTCATCTTTCAGATTAAGTGAAGCTTGAATTATAAAAACTCTAATATGATATATTGTCCAATAATATCAGTTTGATTTCTTTTTTTTTCAAATTACAATCCATTCAACACAAAACATCTTTAGACTATGCATATAAAAAGGGTCAGAGCCTAAAATATATTGGTAAATATATTTAGATTATATTGAATACAGAATTTATAGTAGAAATTAAGAATCTCAAAAATTTAAATTATTCAGATACAAAATATGAAAACAATCTCAACAGTTTCAAAAATATTAAAATATGTTTATGCACTTATAAATTAAGAAAATTTAATTTTTAATACTGAAAATACTAATTATGTCTGTAACAGATATCAATGCAATTTTGAATTTTCAAATCATTCAATTAAAAATTGTATAGTTTACTTAAAAAGCAGAATGCAATACAGTAGATCCCCAATTTATATGGTTAATTTGTCCAAAAAAATTCTATATAAATCAAAAATCATGCAAATCCAAAATGCTTAAATACAATACATATAAATGGGTGCATTAGCAAATGGAATGGTCAAATGAAATTTATGAGTCTACTTTGACTATATTAAATAAAATTTAAAGCAATAAGTAATATTTCTGCAAAAATGTAAATTGTTTAATGAATTTTTCATTACCATATTTTTGTCAAATTTCATTATAAACATTTGACAAAAATTAAAAGACTTATGCATCCACATATCACTTAAACTGCATAAGTTGAAATTGTATAAGTCAAAGACTTACTATATTTTAATTTGTTCTCTTAAAAACTTTAAAAAATACCTTATAGATAATAAATTATATTAATACTAATTAATTAGAGCAAATATTTCTTATTAATAAATTTTTATATTAATTTATGTAATCAGAGATTTCAGATGGTTCCAAAACAACACAAAATGTCTAATATATATATATATTTCATTAAGAAAAAAAAAACATTTAATAATGATAACATGATGTAAATGATATTTATAAAATAATCTGAGAAATGAATAATAGTTATTTTCAGTATTCTGTTGCTTAATAATTTTATTTAAAAGCTATTATCAATATAAATATTTTTTTTTATTTCAATTATGTATTTTATTCTTTATTAAATTATTACTATTATTTAGAAACTATAACTTTAAAAATGACAATATAATAAATAATATTGAAAAGTTGTAATGATTAAAAAAGGAATCCAGATTATAAAAATAAAATATTAAGAAAAATAAAGAAAGATATCTAAGAAAGGAAGATATATCATTTAAATGTACATCAGGAAAATTCTGGTAAATGAGATGAAAAAAGAACTTTTGACAGGCAAGGATACTTAATTCTAATACTGAAGCTTGAAAAAGCAGCTATTTTAAATTTAATTTAGTTTCTTATTGACCACTTATTAATAGTAAACCAAAATTCAATAAATACTATTGTATATTCATCATGAAATAATCAAATTCAGATATTATAATAAGAAATATATACCTGTAGCCTGTATGAACAACAACAGGATAACTCCAGAATGCAGGAACAGCTTGATCCATTAAAGTATGCTTATGTATAAACTGAATGGTTTGTGCAGGAAGTGTCTTAGAATTATTAACACACTGGAAAAATAATTATTTATTATTTTTATCATTATAAAGAAAAAATTAAAAAACACGTATGGTAATATCAGAACAAAATATTATTATTTAGGAAATTCATATTTCTTCAAAAAAACTTTATTATAGCATGCAAATAGATTTTTAATATGTTTAACAAGTTATATATAATGAAAATACATTTACAATACAGAATTTTTTGAAATATTGTAAAATACTTGAAATTATTCAAAATTGGTTAATATTTATCACATTTATATACTACAGTATATTTACACTATGTAAGCTTCATCATATTTTATACACAACTTTTAAAAATTTTAACTATCACTGGTTATTAGATTAACTGAAAATATAAAAAAAGCAAAATACTTCTTCATTTTAATCTTAAGATTTCATGAAGTTTTTTCTGAAAATAAAATTTCATTAAATAGAATGTTTGTACTAAATCTTTATTTACAATTTTTTTCATGCTTCTATGTAAGTAAAAAATTATATAAACTAAAAGTAAAGACTAGTAACACCAACTATCAAAATAACAGATCTACACTAAATATTTCTATAGAAGCAATTTTCAATTGATGTTCTATGGCATATTAATATGCCATGAAGGGGTCTATAGGGGTGCCACAAGAGTGTAGGGAATATCTAATACAATTCACTTTATATTACTTCAATATATAGTATTTATTATTTTTAATTAATATCAAACATAAGTTGTTATATAATTTTTGTAAATATATTATATTTTTGTTATTTTTATATTATGGAAACATTCCTTATTTTAATTCAAATTCAACGTATTAGAACAAAAATGGAATGTTCTATTCTAATATCACCCTGATGCTACACATTGTTTCACCATCCTGACGTCACAATTGAAATTGTCTTATGATGTCACTCATTATTACTAATTCATACTTTCATCCAATTGCTTTACAATGGTAAGACTATCAACAAAGTATTAAATTAGCACTCTAGCAGCTATTATTTTAAGAATCTTTATTCAAAGCAAGCATTTTTGATAAAAGATTTGTTAGACTGACGATGGTGGAGACTCCACTGAAAACATTTGCTTTGAATAAAGATTCTTAAAATAATAGCTGCTAAAAAGTGCTAATTTAATGCTTTGTTGATACTCATTATTACACTGTGATGGCATCATCATGGCCCTAATACTATTAAATTCAGTCAATGAAAAAATACAGATAGCAGATAGCACCATCTATTGACCAAATTGTTAAACTCTATGGAATTTTTTGATTGTTCATAGCTGTTCAACAATGATTATTCTGAAAAAAAAAAAAAAAAAAATCACTGAATAAGCCAGTTATCTAAGTTGAATAATTGCAGAGAGCCATGCCAAGTTTGGCAGTTTGCCAAATTTGGCATGGCAGACTGCCAATGTCAAGGTAGCAAGACTAAAAGTCAAATTCTGAAGAAATCAACACAATAGTAAACTATAATAACTATATATTAAGAAATCAAAGGTTAGATTCTGTTTACAAAAATGGAATAGAATATTCAATTTTCATTATTGCACAGTTATCTCCTAAACTATTTAGGAAATTTTTTTGATACAAACTAACAACCAAAAATAAATATAAGATTTTTTTAAAAATCTAAAAAATTTAAAATTAAATCAAAATTCAAACATTAAAATAACAAAATTCAAATATTAAATGAAATGAACATTATATATATATATAAAATATAATATCATACAATCATACTTTCATTAAATACAAATTATTTATATTTCAATAGAAAACTTCATTTATTTCAGATAAAAACTGAACCAAGTACCCAATATTGTGTTGAATTCATTAAATCAACTATGCTATAAAAGAAACAATCTGTTTTTCTTTGAAATATTATAATTATCTCTTTGATAAATTATACAAAGTATTCAAAACAAAATATCAACCTTAAAATTGAATTTAAAAAAAAATTTAATTTAATTTAAAATATGATTCAGAAAAATATTTTTATAGAATCTGGACCAACAACATTCTCATATGAAAGAAAAAACTTTTTTAATAAAATTTTAGTTAAAATTTTTTTTTTTAAATGTAAATATTATCTGAATTTTGATTTTAAATTCTGAAAAATACAAAATATTAAATGAATTATTATTTTTCATCCTTTTTTTAGAATATAAAATCAAAATTCAGATAATATTTACAATTTAAAAAAAAAATAATTTTTGTAACTAAAATTTTATTAAAAAAAGTTTTTCTTTCATATGAGAATGTTGTTATCCATTGTCAGTTAATCCAGATTCTATAAAAAGATTTTTCTGAATCCTACAGTTTTGACAAAAGATGGTCACCAATGTGAAGTATATTTTCTGTCAATGGTATCTTTTCTGCAAATAATCAATTATTTGCAGTTAAATTATCATGAAGGGGAAGCATATTTTCTTCTGGGGATAAAAGTAATCATAAATAAGACTCATGAAAATCTTTAAGAAATTTGGATAAACTGATAATTAGGTACAAGCTTTTTATTGAAAGGAGCTATTCTGAAAATTTATCTTAGTTTTGCTATAATTTCAAATTATTGCAAAACTATAGTCTGTCCTGGTTAAGAAAAACCCTGATGTAAACAAACTTTCTCTGAAATTTGTATTCATGCTGCCTAAATGAGTGCTGATTGGGGAAAAATGTGTGGGTGGAAAAGTCCATCTATGTGTGCACAAGCATGTGAAGAGGTTATCGGCAATTTTAAAATTGTGGGAGATTCATTTATTGTTAAAAACTATTTAGAAAGCATTGAAATGAGTTATTTATAACATTTCCGTTGGCTGACTGCAACAAAAATTATAATCACTATACTTAAACATTTATATTCTGTGATTATACATACATATTATGGCTGTTTTTAAATGTAGTACTTTATGTGAGCGACATAATACATCATTCAGAACCAGCCAATAACATCACAACTTTTAAGCCTCTTTACATCTTGTTTGTTTACAACATGGTTTTTCTTAACTAGGACAGACTATAGTTAAGATTGTTAAATCAACTAGCACTTTACTGACTACCAGAGTCAAGTGCTTTTACTGCAAGCTTAATATCTTATGTTAACAATTGCTTCCAAGATTTTTTTGAAATATTCAAATTTTATAATTATTATTGATACATGATTAAACTGGATTTGCAAATGTCGAAGAGTTAGAATATAATTAGATAACATTATAATCAACATACCCTTGTACATGTGGAATAAAAATAAAAATAACAATCATCATTGCTTCGGTCAGTTGTCATTTTTCTTCACTTGAAATTTCTTCTTTGAATATCAATTTCTTCTAAAATTTTAAACAATCAGATTATTAGAGATTAATAAAATTTAGTCAAAAAATTTGATTTTCAACATATTTGATATCAAGAAAAATATATTGATATCTTTAATATAATATACTACTGATTGGTATATCATCATCAATTTATGATCAAATAACTAAAAATAATATCCTTTATATTAAATTCAATATTGCTTCTAAAATTTTATTTATTTATAAGCACAGAATATGATTATTTTTAATACATTTTGTTTAAGCTATTATCAGGTCTTACACAACTCACCTAACAGCATCCGATATATAAAAAATCAAATTACCAAATAAATGTAATTTTTTTCATTATATGTCCAAGTTAGTTTAAGTTATAATTTTGAATAGATATTTTCAGATAAATAATATAAAAATATTCTTGCAATTAAGTAATACTATGATTATTTTTTCTTTAAATCATTATCACCATTCTTTATAAACCTAATACTCCTCTGTTTACAATATTATAATTTTGTTGTCTTTATTTTTCCTATGTTTTATATTAATCTCTTAACTACTCAAATATTAAATTTACTTCTGATTAATGTTTTATATTAATAAATGTATGTAGTTTTATACACACACACACACACACACACACACACTTTTTTTTCAAATGATACCTATCAAAAAAAAAAAACAAATATATTATTATTAATTGTAACAAACAAATATTAAATACTTAAAAATGAATTTCAAACTACATAAGTAGCTATACAATATAGTAGGAGGATTTGTAACAAAAACTGCATCTGCTACAAAACTGGAAAAATTAAAATGGCAAATCTAGTAGTAGAAGCAGCATATTCTCTGGCCAGCATGTGTTTACTGCAATATATGAAATAACTTTCCCAAATTGTGTCTACAGTAGTATAAAAATAGCTATTACATATTGAATAAAATTTTTGATATTAGCTTCTAAATGAATTTCATTATAATAAAAAAAAGATCAAATATCTTGATATTAAATCAGTAAATGATACATTAAAACTCATTACTTATCTATCAATAATAATGATGAATAAAAAATTCATTAACATTTATATGACAAATAATTTCTTTATAATTTATTTGAATTTAAAGATCATGTTTTCATTTCTTTATACAATAAATCATTGTTTGATCATATATGATTAAATTTCATTGTTGAGAAAGGAATCCCTTTTTAACATTACCTGTGGAAAATTTCTTAGTTTATGATTTCTTACTTTACGAGTGCATTTCAGGAATTAATTAACTTGTAAAGTCAGAAACTACATGTAAAATTTAAGTAAATTTAATATTTAACAAGAAAAACTTCATAGCTCGACATACAATCATTGAATTAAATCAATAATGTTATTACAATTATTATTCAATTTTTTTATAGACTATGGTACATTCTTGAAAATGAAAAATTGTCATAGCAAAATAATAATAAAGAATGCATTATTATTTTATTAAAAAAAATAATTTGCACTATAGACATCCCTTTTATAACACTTTCATTTTAACTTGATTTGAAAATTGCAGAAACCCTCTTATAACACTGTACTTCTACAACACAAAACATTTTCATTAATTTTTGTAAATTCATACTGGGGATACACAATATACAGATAAAATGCAATCATTAGGAAATACTTTGCTAAAATTAATCATAAATACTATTTCACTAGTTTGCCATGAGAGGAATAATATGCAGTGTAGTTTCAATTTTTGATTTGAAATTGAGTTAATTGGCAATAATTGAGTATTTTGTGTTCTATACATTCAGTTCTTGGATAAAAAAATAAGTTTTTATTCTTCAATAGAGGAATGTGAAAAATACTTTTATTCATAAATTTTTTTGAGTATATGTTAAGGAACAATTGTTTTCTAGTGGGTTAAATTACAGATTTTATAAAGTAGAAGATAAACTTTAAATGCTTAAAGCTCAAAAAGTGAAGTTGATATTAGTAAAGAAAAAAATGTTCTCATTTTAACTAAATAGTGGTAAGGAAGATAAATGTAAAATGAAAAGCCTATCTTTTTTAGAATTTTCCTATATATGTATTTTTTCTATTCTTTTTATGTTTCATGTTGTTAATGTTCTTAATAAAAATTACGTTTATCATGTGGAATTAAAGTAAGTTATTTGTTTTGTATTGATTTTGGAACTTAACTATATTTCAGATCTCATATAACACAGTATTTTTTAGGAACCTATCTATCGTATTATAGGAAAGTTACCTGTACTATTCTAAATGAAATATTTTTATATATAATATTTATATTCATCTAAGAGAACAATGTAGTTTTAGATCCATTCTAAGTAAATAATAATACATGTCTTTCTGATTTCTATCATAAGATCAGAAACAAATGTCACCATATATTAAGATCTTCATTTAGAATTCTTTAAGTTTCATAAGTTTTTGTTAATCATATGAAAAAAGGCATACATCTATCAGATTAAAAATATGAATGGATAGAATTTTGAAACTATTATAATTACTAAGGTTATTGGATTGAAGAGGGATTTTTGTAGAATAACTAGATTTTAACTATTCATTCACATTCTTTCATACACCTATGGTGTAGACTCAATGTCATATGAAGCCATTGACATGGTAACAAATTGCTGCAATCAATTAGAAAAGGAGAGATTTTTGGCTTTATTTTCTTAATGACATCATACATCACATCATGATGGCATGCTGAATAACAAAATTGTTTAAAATTGCAATAAAATGAACATAATGTAAGATTTATTGGTATATGTGAATTGTTTTAAGTATTATTTTATTACTTATGGAAATTTTGAGAGATTAAATAGACATATGAATAAACCATATGACTTATCTGCTTGAAGATGTTCAAAAGGATAAAACTTGTCCAAAAAATAAACACTGGATCCTCATTTAATGTCACCTCACTTAATGTCATTCTGCTATTACATCATCATCAAAACTTAAAAAAAAAAATTTTAAGGCAGCAAAATAGAATAAAGACTGTTTTCTTACATTTCCCTTCACAATAGAGAAAAAGTGATGTGGAAAGCTACAATTATAGAAAACAAAGTAACCACATTTTATATGAGCTCTAAAGCATAAAGCATATTTTATGGTCTTTGAACAATATTAATTAAACCATACAGTATACAAGACATTTGCCAGAATGACTGGATAGAAATGCTTTGGTTTCCATGATACTAAGTTACTGTTTTAGCTTAAACTTATAAACTTTAATTAAAGCATAAGCAGGTTATAACTCATTAAATTTAATAAATTATAACCTGCTGTCCAGTGTTTGTGGTTTAATTAAAGCTTTGGTTTCCATTCAGGCTAACTAAAATTGAATTCCAAATCCCTCTTGGAAAATTTATATGCTAGGTCAATGAAGTTTTTATTTTCAGTCAATGTTGCAATTTTCAGGAATCTAACTTGATGTTAAATGAGGATCCACAATACATTAAGAAATTTTTAGAGTATACTTAGAATGTATAAAATTTTGTATACCTCAAATTACCAATTTCAAGGTTTAAGGAATTATAATTCATGATATGGAATGGAATTTTAAAATATTTTTATAAAAAAATAATGAAGCAATTTTTAATATCCATTTTACTACATATGCATAATGTTTTCAGTGCCAACCCAACAATCTTCAGTACCATAGAAAAAAATTTACACATAGCAATAAGAAATTTCAAATATATGACAGTCCTAACAATAAAAGTCCCACATTCAAATATTTAAAATAATTCAAAACTTCACACTTGAGTTTTCATTCTCAAGATTACTGATTAATGTTTATATGGATAATGATATTATAGTGAAAACTTAACTAGTTTAAAATTAAACAAAGTTAAAAGTAAGCTTAATAAAAGTATTAATAGTCTTGGAGTAGTCTTCATTTTTTCTTTGCAGAGATATTTGTCATGCAGATATCTTATGCATTTTTCTTAACTGTAAATTTCCAGGCACTAGGCAAATTCTTGTCAAGTTAACGGTTGATCACTCTTATACCAGTACTTTCTAAAATTTTAATGGCTTTACTTATCTTTCTTGCAGTTTCTCTACATTGTGAATGACTTTAGATTTCTGCAAGTCTATTTGGTGATCATAAAATTGAGCTGTTAAAACTATGTCCAAATCTCTTATTTCAGTGTTTATAGAATCTAGTAAAAATCAATTCAACAGTAAATTTATTGATTTTTATTAACTTTTCTATTTTGGATTTTGATGATTTTTCATAAGACTGGTCTTCTATTAATTTGTTCCATAAGAATGTATGTTATGGCCAATGCCCAAAGTCTGGTCAACTCATAAAATGGCTAGCTACTTCTAGATTTAGTCAAAGTCCAAAAAAAATATACAAGAATTTACAACTATTTCATATGATGAAATAGTTGTAAATGACATCAATGGCCAATTCAAGAAAAAGTGGCTAAAGCTAAAAGTTTTGCAGAGCTGATCATGTTATTACCACTGTGAAAATCTTTTGTACTGTAGTCAAAATAGAAAAAATTATTTCAAAAACAGAGAAAACCTAATCAGTATTCCAAATAGTTTTATTTAAAATGAAAAATTAACAAAAGCAAAAATGCCTTTCCAGTATAAAAGAAAATAGTAGTAATGCTTTTATAGTTAGAAAATTTGTGTCAAAAGGAAAAATGTATTTAAAATTGAAAAATGAGAAAAATCTTTTTAGTGAACAGTTTAAAAAAATTTCATGAAAGAAATGACATTTAGAATATGATTTCTTATAAGAATTTGCAAAGTTTTTTTCTTAATTTTAATCTCAAAAATAAAAACTATATAATTTATAACTATAAATATGCACTTTATCATCAATATATTAAAATTAAATCAATATTTAAAATTTTATGAATTAATAACTGTCAAATTAAATGAATAAAGATAATAAAAACTGCTGAATTTTTGAGAATATTTATATTTTTTAAATAAATGATAGATTCACACAAAAAATCAAAGTTGAAAACATTTTATATTTATTATAATTAAATATTAAAAATTTACAGTCTTTGCCAGAATTTTTAAAAATGAAATACCATATTTAGGATCTTTTTTTTTACTTATGGGAAAATAAATCCATAATGTATTTCAATAAATTGGTCATAGAAATCTTGCAAAAAGGTGTCTGTACCTTTTCCTTATTCTGAGAGAGAATCCCATTCATAATAGTGGGTGATAAGTTTTATCATCATTTGCCTCAGTATTGTAAGACCAACATGATCATGACAATCAAGCCCATTCTTGCTGGTAAATAAGCCAAAATAACACGAATGCACTCCACTACATAGTTCCAAAAAACATCTAACTTTGGCCACATTTTCTTGGACAATTCTCAAATTAGTCACCAATTGTTGGGCACATCTCGAGTTGGCTGGCCAAAGTCCCAAATAGTTGTAAATTCTCATACATTTCAGATTTTGGCCAAACCTAGAAGTGACTAGCCAATTCAAAATTGGCTAGATGTTGGGCATTGGCCATAACATATATATCAGATGCTGGCAATCTTCATTCATTCACTAATTTGTTATATCTGAAGTTATGTTAATTTTTTTGGATAGGTAGATGCTATATTACTTCCCATTGTCAAAAGTGAATGCATGCGGGAGTTTGATTTTAATCTCTTGATGTATGAAAAATTTTTTTGGGAATTATGATGTAATTTTAATCTCACTAAGGGACCAGAGAATCTAATTTAATCTCATGAAGGGATTATTTTTGACTAATATAATTTGATCCCACTTGAATACTCAATTATTTTATGAAATATAGTAGACTCCTAATTATCTGGGTTTGGATTATCTTGGTTGCAGATTAACTGGGATTAATTCACAATTCAGAAGTGATATTTAATTATCAATGTTTTATTTTAGATGCACTATTTGAAAGATTTTTAAATGCCTCAGATTTATTTCTTTATTATATCATAAATAATAAAAATTAGAATCAAATTAAAATTACAAATACAGCAATAATTTCTTGCTGCAAATAAACCAATTTCTTAATTTTTTAATATTAAATGCATATTGTCCATAATTCTGAGTTTATTGATTATTTTATAGATTATCTGGAATAATTCATTTCCCAACTACCCTAGTTAATCAAGAGTATGCTGTATTATTAATTAAAGATTATTCTATTACTGATCAAATATCTTTATGCATTAAAGACCTGCCTTTTTTTAAATGAATATTAAATTTGATTTCTTTATGAAAATTATATTTTAAAATAATATAAATTCTATTTCAGTTTTTATTTAAACAAAAATAATAATAAATTAGCAAATGGTAAAATACTTACACTTCAGGAGTTTTAGATTTATTTTTAGCATTAAAAAATTCTGGCAATCCTCTTCGTTCAATAGCATGGATACTAAAAAAAAAATTATACATATATTATTACTGAACACTTAAATTTATAATTTTACTGGCTTTTCTAATATTTAAACAACATGCAGAATTTTTTTATAAATATATATTAATGCATAAGATTTATTAGTACAGGAATCCCCTGATTATGTTGTCTCATATTTAAGTCATTGCCTCAGGCCTAATTTATTAATCAAAGTAAGCAAATTAATCTCTACATTTTTTTTATACCGGTTTAATGATATCAATAAATTGATATCTAAGCTGAGCTGTCTTGATCCCAAACACTACCTGTCTAATCTATTATCAATTTAGGACATGGATTTGAGCCTAATCTCTCAGTGAAAATCTAAACCACTCCCATTGATTTGCACTTCATCTTGAAAAATTTTGGTTTAATTTCAGATTCTGTTCTTTATATTTTTTCAAGAAGAATTTAACCCAGGCCATTGAACTAATTCTTCATCTTAGAATTGATCCATTACAAATATATGCAGTCCATGACAAATGAGGAATATTCTTGCTGTTTAATTATCACTATCAGAAAAGCAACACAAAATAAGAAAGGGCACTCTCACCAATATGGCTGACCAATATTTACAATACTTTGAGACCATTTTCAATGAACTTCATAACCTATGAAGTGAATTGAAATGCTTTATTCTCTAGCATCCAATAGGATGGAAAAAACATAAAATTCAATAATAAAAAGTTATTGAAAGACTTTTGAAATTTTCAATATTCAATTTTTCAATATTTTAGCTATAGTAAGGATCATAGGGGATTCATGGATAGAAGTTACTGAAAAATAATAGAGAGCATATGGAAGAAAGTTTGTCTTTTTTTCTTAGCTTTTTCAGGGTTACACTCCAAAAGTTGCTCTGCTGCCTTCCATATCAAGTTTGCTGCCATTTGTACTTTTGCTGTCTAAGCAACAACAACCCCATATGGTAGAAAACTTGATTTCGAAGTTATTTTTGAAGATGTTTTCAAGATGCTGAACTCCCATAATAAGAAACTCAAACTCTAAAATCTTACTAAAATACAGAAGTAAGATATGCTTGGAAAATCTGATTTAAATCTGAGCCAGCAAATCAGATCATGATAATTTCAAAATTGATTAGGAGGAGTGACATATTGAATTTTATTGAAATTCTTGAGGACTGAATTGAATGAGCAACAAACAATAATAACAATAAATTGGACCTTAGCAATTATCTATATACTCTGGTTAGAATTCAAAAGAGAATTGACACTTTTTTGTTAAACTAATTTAATTTACTAGATTTCATATTTTTTATAAATCTTTTATAAAGTAGAAAATAAATATATCTGATTTTCTTGGTTAAAATTTTTTTGTCTGGAATCAATCACTTCATTTTAACATTATGTTATGGAAAAATCTGATTTGATTTATTGGGTTGTCTGGAAAGTTCATGCGTATTTTTTTAGTTGTTAATTGGTGGCGCTAGAGTATTAAAAACATGCAAGTTATTATTTAATTTAGTTGTGTCCTTGAAAGATGACACTGTGACCATCATAAAAATTTATGTTTTGTCAGAATAAAGACGACAAACTATTGTTAGTTTCATTTTCGCCATGAGTATCGATAGAATACATTTGCACCACATAATGTTATACGAGTTTAAAAAAGGGCTTTCTGCAGTTGATGCAACTAAAAACATATGTGAAGTTTATGGAGATGATGCATTATCTGTATGTACCTATCAAAAGTGGTTTAAAAAATTTCAAGAAGGAAATTTAAGCCTGGAAGATGAGCCACGTTCAGGATGACCTTCAGTCATCAATGACACGGATATTTCCGCACAGCTTGAAAATAATCCTCGATTAACAACAAGGGAGCTTGCTGAGATACTTAATGTATCCAAAACAACCATTGATGACCACCTAAAATCAATGGGATGGATCAGCAAGTACGATGTTTGGGTTCCCCATGAACTTTCTGAAAAAAATCGAATGGATAGAGTTGCAGCGTGCGTTTCTTTGCTGGG
>WUQG02402720.1:0-17321 GCA_011317285.2 Androctonus mauritanicus | reverse complement strand
CCTAGATTGATTTCCAGAGGTCACCCGTGTCCACTCTTGGATGACTCCGAAGCTTCAGGAGCGATGCTGAAGAAGTGCGCCATGAATCTGTAACAGGAAGACACGAATATGAATGTCTGGACCATCAGGTGAGTCAGAAGGAGGGTGTGGCCTTCTTCCCAGTAGGTGAACTTCCTAGCAAGAGAGAATGCTTTACGGGAAAAGCGCTTTACTCCGAATACCTATCGTCACATTAATAATCTAGTATTCGGACGTCGCTCTAACTTAAGAGAGAAAAAGAGAATGAAGTAGATAGATAGATCGTTACCGTCTACGTTTACTTTCTTTAGAAAATTCCATCATTTAGTTATCACTATAAACCATTCTATTACTCGCTATCGCCACAAGCCATCCACTGAGGTACTGGCCACCTGTTCAGAGTAGATCGATATAACGAAATTATGTCACGTGAGTTCTGCATCTGCACGATACACACACACACGCCGAGTGGCAAAATTCGCTTATAAACACCGTGATTATTTGTTTTCATATATTTCTACCCCCGGAAAAAAATTTTTTTTAAGGCTAAAAATTCGAGAAACGAAATATCGATACTGTTGCTAACGATTACGACTCGGTTGCGTAATTGCTGGCAGTAATAAATGCGTGATGATTGATTGATCCAACACGTGACGATTATATACACACACACGTTTTTATTTATTTATTTTTTTAAATCGAACACAATTCGTTAATTAAAAATCTTTTATTTTACATTCCAGCTACGACAAGAAGAGCTCAAAATTAATTATAAAAACTTAAAAATCTTCCGGTTAACATTGGGGAATTAATCCCGATTTAACTGGAAAAGTAGAGAAATCAAAACATTTACGGATTAAACACTCTAGCGAATACGATTATAATAGAATTAACTTTAAAATATTAAATTTTTACTATAAATTAATTTAATTACATTAAGAAAATAACAATTTTCTAACAGAATTTGCAAAAACTTAATTATAAACTTATACTTTACAGGGATCGCAGCTTTGTTGCATTTATCCTTAAGGTGAAATAGTCGAAGCGATGTTAACAGTTTTTAATCGTTAAAAAATAATATTAATGACAATTATCTAATTAATTAACATCAGTTTTTTCTCTTCCAGAACAATTCTGCATAAGCAGGCAGTTTAATGTTTTAAAGATGCCATTGTTTTAACGAAACACATTGATAAAATCCAACTGGTTGAACTTTAGCATTACAAGAGACGATGTTATTTTTATAAACGCTTTTAGCCAAAATCGAATCTAGCATTATCAACAACGTAAGTGATAATTCTTCTCGGTAACTACGATCTTCCGGTGTGGACCGAGTGTAATGGAAATTTTTTAGCACAGTGTTACGACTTGGAAGAAGATTAAACGGGATGATACTTCTGTAACAGGAATGGTTGTCAAAAAATCGTTAAATTACTTTCACTCTATAAATGGAAACATTTTATTGAATGTACACGTAATTGTTGTTCAATCAGAGAGAATGTTGACGTTTTTTGAGTTATGAGGCACTTTAACGTTTATTAAATGTAAACAGATACGATAAAAGTAAATATATATAAACTAAAATGATGATTAATTTTTACTCTTCTATACACGAGCATCCATTTAATAAAGAATTAATCCATATAAAATAATATCTGTAATATTAAACCGTGTGATTTTTAGATAATAATAAAGATTACCATACAGCTGTATGTCTGTCCGGTTGATGTGTCTATGTCCAACCTTGATAACTTTTAAACTAATGAATAGATTTTCACAAAACTTTGTAGTAACGTTTTAATATTAAATGTAACTTCAACATCCCATCATCTATCTTTCTATTTTCAACCATTTAAAAATGGCGGCCGTTCAAACTTTTGAGATATTCTCTTAATATCTCTTCAATTATTTATTGAATTTTTATAAAATTTAGCAAGTTGGTTATGTCATTGATGATGATCTCGTAGATACATAAATTAATCCTTTAGTTGCAATCATTTAAAAATGGCGACCGTTCAAACCTCAGAGGACTTTTTTCCCTAATAACTTTTAAACTATATGATGAAAATTTATAAAATGTATTGAAATAATCTCGATATTAAAGGAAAATTTGAAATGAGTTTAACTCTCTTTAAATTAGTTTTTTCAAAATGTTTAATTTTCTGAAGTTTTAATCATTACTGAACTATTTGACAGATTTTAATGATATTCAACATAAAAATTATGCCACTGATTATGATTTTGATAACATATACTTTAATCCCTTATCTTTAATCATTCCAATACGAGTACACTCCGAAGATGAATTCTTTCCGAACTTTAAACAATTCTGGTAATTTGCCAAGCAAACATAATATAGTAAAAACCCACAAAATATCTTCATTCTGAATTTCTTGGCACAAAATTCACTTAAAAACAATAACCAGTGGGGGGAAAAAATCGATTTTTCCCCACCTTTGCAAGCATTGAACACCATTAACATTTTTTTTTTTTTTACCAATTCTCATTCATACAAAAATACTTAACTGTTTTTAAATTTTTGCATTTTATCTTGAAACAGATTGTCCACAACCTTGAACTAGATATTCTCTCTCTCTTATTTCTAACATATTAAAGAACAAAGAGAAACATCCATCATACAAATTGCATGCAGGCCGTGTAAAAAATCATAATAAAATTATATTACTTTCACTTATTTTTTTTCGTGTTAAAAAATGTAAATGAAAAGAGTAGTTAATGGCATTTTATCGGCCTCGTTAAGGAGAGTATTTCATGATAAATTTCAAAAATCAAGTAACTCGTACGAAACTAGATGGAAAAACCCGTGAAATTCTACGAAATCGTCAGATTGCGTGTAACTTCGACGACCTTGAAAGTATATGAACATGACTCCGTAAAGATAACGAAACAATTCGATTCGAAAGAGCGATGCAGATTAATGGAAACTCGAGTTATTTAAAATCGATAAAAAAAAAAAAGTTTGTCAGTCGATTTAATTCATTACAGAATTATCTAACCCAATAAAAATTTTATAAATTTATCAAACTCTTAAACGTGTTTATAAATTATTAAAATTTAATCCATTACTTTTCTTGCTGAAGAAATAACACGATTATAATTACAAATAGTTTTGTGTTCGATGCCGAGTTTTTAAATGTTCTCTATAAAACTGGGTTGTAAAGTACATAAAATTTATGCCATTCGCTTTTTACAGCGTGTTCGATATATTTGATCTTTTTTTTTTTTTTTATGTAACCAACTAAATACTTAACTGTGTAAACTTGAATCGTGTTATTCCACGCAATAATTCTCGACCATCCTTTGCCTTGTTTAACCGCAATTTTTCGGTTGCATTTACGAGTTATGATTAATAATCTAACAATTTTTGAATATATTTTTGCTTCGAATCGATTTTATAACAAATTACCAAAATTTACAATACAAAACAGCATCGTATCGAAGAGGTTCAACTTTGGTTACCTGTTTGAAATACGAATCTGCATAAATAAAATTTTTTTTTTTTTTTTAATCTGGCGATTTATCGCTCTGTGATTGATCTATCTAGAAATTTTCACAGTTGCTGCTCAAGCGTATTGTTTATGCACCTGTATATCTCACGTTAAGCAAATTAACGATTGATACACTTGGAACTGCGTTGAAAAATACTTAAATGTGCAAAAGTCACATACAGAAACAAAAATAGCATCACGTATAGAATTTATGCACATTTATCATATTTCGACGCAGTTCTAACTAGAATTAAAAATTCATACTCTTAGTATGCGATAAAAATGTGCATAAACAACACGCATGAGCAGAAACTGTGAAAAGTTCTAGATAGGAATCTCACAGAGGTCTGTCTAAAAAATAAATGCAGTATTAAATTTTTATTTAAGCATGTCTTCGCATTTTAAACAGACGCCAATAATTAAAATGTAAGTTGAACAAAATTAAATTGAATACCATCTGCCATACACTGATGCGCCATGTTTATATCTCTCGGATCATTTGTATTATTTTTATTACTGTAAAAATTATTTTCCATATTATTCTTAACGATATTTCACAATTTAGAATTCTAAACAAACTTATTAGAGAACGACGTTAAATTCCTATTTTTCATTTATTCATATACTGTATACATATATATATACACAACGTAAATTAACTGCCACCTCGTAATGGAATACGTGTCTGGCATGAAAATTATTTCGACTCCATTCAAAATTCATCCCGCAGGATTTATTTAAACGGGAAAATTAATTGTAGTTCTAGTTCGTTTAAAGTTCGATAACGTATCGGTATTAGCATTTCGATCTTCGTGGTATAAAAAAAAAAGCAACTGCATCGGATCAGACAGTTGGCCATGTATATAAATAGTGGAAATTGGCCTTTCCGAGTACAAATCGCGGTTTTAACTAGCAGAGATTGCAGAGAATGGTTTTGCCAATAGAGAAGTTCCATTCTATTGTACGATTCGTTGACTTGGACAACGGCCAAATACGATCTGACCTGAATGAATAAGTGGGGCGAAATGAAAGTATGGTAGAGTTCCAATTTAAAAAACAAAAAAACAAACAGACAGTGGCAAATCACATTTTTAACGTCTACAAAGCTGTACTAAATTCCAAAAAAAAAAAATACGAAAAATCACACCATAAAGTTACAATAAAACAAACAAACATTGTTAGTTTCGAATGGTTATAGAAAGATATACGTACGTGATCGATATGATTTTATAACTTTACTAATAATATTCTAGTATCGATTATATGTAAAGCACTTATAAATTTTTATGCATTTTCAATAACAACAGATGATAATGAAAATTCTAGAAAATTTATAAGAATTTTAAGTTCGAATTAATAGTGTAGAGGATTTTAATCCATACTTTACATAAAAAAAAGTTACTATTTATTCATTCCTTTCTTGTAATAAATTATTATTCATGAACTGATAGAAAAACATGATAACCAGAAAATGAGAATAAAACACTATGAAGAGTGAATACCGATGTAACAAAGAATAAGACAAATATCTTCTTTACTGTGTTAAGCATTTTTGTTTTTTATCTGTCCGCAAATATCTTAAGAGCATTTATATTTTAGGAGATCTTCCTTGTTATCCGTATTATATGCCTATCGAATTTGGGGTTTCTGTAAGATCTTCTTACAAATTGGTAATTTTAAAGTCGTCGATAACTTTGAAACCATTATTCGCTGGTGAATGATGGAACAAGTTCTTGTGAAGAAAGGCTATAATAGAACTAATAAACAATTTATATATATTTTTTATGATTCATAAACTGCTGAGCTTTAATCTTTTTAACAATCTATAATATACAGTTAAAAAGATTAATCTTTTTAAGATTTGTTTGGAAAATTTCTCTCGTATATAGCATATTCAAAGTAAAAAAAAAAAAAAAATCTCGCTAGTATTGTGCCATTTCAGATTCTCAATAGGCAGTATCTTAGAATATGATCTGCAAATTTATTTCACTGATTTCTTCATTGTATACATACATACATACATACATACATATATATATAATTTATTTATACAATATACACAATATATATACTGTATATTTATATAATGAAGAAGTCAGTGAAATAAATTTGCAGATCAGCAGATCATATGATGAGGTACTGTCTATTGAGAATCTGAAATGGCACAATACTAGCGAGAATTTCTTTTTATTTTGAATATGCTATATACAAGAAAAGTTTTCCAAATAAAGGATTAAAAAATAATTACAATTAGTTCAGTTTGAATCCAATAAATTTTCGAATTCTTTAACGATTTTTCCATTTCATCTAACTTCAACCAATTGCGATATTCAGAATGGCTTATAAGATAGATTTTTGTTGATCTTTACTAAAAATAGCTTTAGTGACTCTCGTGATGATTTGCTCACATGAAGAGAATTCCTTAAGTTTGGAAACATATATCTGCACTTATAGAATGTATTCAATATCTCTGCCGTTTTGTAAGCTATACTGGTGCAACCTGAAGACCTAATACTGGAGAATATAATGATATCAGACATGACTATGACGTAGTCTGTATGATATACTCTTGCAAATCTACACAATGTGTGTCTAGACCCTGTATATCCAGCATTTTAACAATAACTTACGATTCTACAACTTCTCAATAACCATATGGAATACAATAATCGTAATGGGTCAAAAAAATAAATAAATAAATAAAAAAGAAAACTATTCTTCGAAGACTGTAAATGAACATTCAATGTAGCTATATTCGAAAATTATAACGTATATTTCTCATAACAATTAAGAATATTTCGAATAAATATACCAAATAATATAAAATTTTGTATACTAAGCAAACAAGCACTTTTGAAAAAAACTAATCACCCATTTTCCAAAAGTATTCGCTACTTTGTAATGATTAAAGAGGAGAGGACTAAAATATATGTCATCAAAATCATTTTCAATGGCATGACCTTCATAGTGAACGTCATAAAAATCTATCAAATACTTCAGCAGTTATTAAAGAGGAAATCTCTGAAGTCTGAACGTCCGCCATTTTTAAATGGAAGGAGTAGCAGGGTTAATTAATCATATGTGAGAGCCAACTTTAATGGGCCTGACCACATATTGAATTTCATAACTATCAATCATATAGCTCAAAATTTATTAGAAAGAAATCTCCAAATTTGAACGTCCGCCAGTTTTAAATGGCTGATGATGATAAAGGTTTAACAGATGTGTCACGAGGTCATATCTAACGACTTGACCCACCTGTTATGTGTCATAAAAATCTAATAATTATTTTAAGATATATTACGATGGTATCTTAAAAGTTTAAATGCCTGCTATATTTAAGTTTGTTTAAAAGACGTGGTGTCGATGTAACCATTAATGGCCAAACATGAAAAATCTATTCATCAGTTATCAGCATGAACTAACTTTTTGTTGTAAGCTAGGATAAAAGTCATAATATAGTTATATAATTCAAATACAAATCGAGATTAAAATATAGCGTACGGAAAATTAATGACTATATTTTAAAATATCGTGTTGTAACTTCTGAAAAAAAATTGCGAATTCTAGCAAAACGGTATCATGATTGATAACTTTCGCACAAGATGCAGATATTTTATCGAGAAAGTAAAGTTACTACAATCAATCTTAAAGACGACAATATTATAGACTTAAAATTAAACTTTATAATTTCCTGTAGAATAATATATAACAACTTTTCTAGAGCTGTTTTGAAATATTTTAACAGTTTATGTTGGTTAACGTTCATTTGGAATTATTCAGATATCGGATTCTCAGAAAAAAACAGCATATTTTTTTTTTGTACGTATAATTTTTGGTCCTCGCACACTTTACAAACGGATAGCAATGTTTTTTAATGAAATTACTTAATCATCTAACACAAAGAAAATTTTTTAATATAAAACAGTAATAAAATAATTACGTTTGCTTCAAGCATTACAAAACTAAAACCTCAACAGCCTCAACCGCAATCTAGTAAGATAAATTAATGATATATAAGTAGCACTCTTCTTAGAATTTTTATTTTTATGTTGTGTACGTTATTTTACTTCTGAATGTACTATACACTTATACAACTTGAAGTGGAATTCGAGTAACTCTATACTGTAAAAATCAATATATTAAAGAAAGAGAAGGGAGCCGGGTTATAGAAAGTGCAAAACATAAATAGTAAAATACGGAGAAACGAATAGAAAACGAAGTTCTCCTTGAAGATATAAATAAAATAAATTATCAAGGTTGAAGTATATCGATTGGTATTGAATATTTGATTTAATTCGTTAACGAAACCGGTATAAAAAAATATGAGAGAAAAGCTTCTACCAATGCTTATAACTAATTTTTTATTAAAAAAAAAATTTAATATTTGTAACAAAATAGCTTCAAAGAGAATTTTTAAAATTTCGAACTGCCTCCATCTTATACGAGAACATATGGAAACTTTAAAATGTGTTTATAGAGTCTAAGATAAAAAAGTACAGTCGTATAAAATTTGAACGATCTTGAGATAATTTGCGGATGACCTGACAGACAAAAAAAAGGAGGAAAAAAAATATATAAGACCATTGATGTAAAACATTTAAAAATCCATTCAAATGACCATAACCACTTGCAAATCGAGTTAGAGAAGATCAGCAGGGCTATTTGAAGAAGGTCCGAACCAAAAATGGTCTCCAAAATTTAGTGTTTTATATAAAAAATAATAAAGTGATTGAAAAATCTGGCTGGTAAAAATCCATTTTGATGATTTCATTCATATTTTTATAGCTTTTGGGTGGAACAAAGTGGGGTCTCATATTTTTGACTGTCCTGACAGAGTCTCACTTCTCTCGATCCCTGTCCACTACAACAAATACATTCAGAGATATAGGCATTTAATGATTGGAACGACCACTATTTTGTAATCAGATCACTTACCAATCTTAAAATTGCGATACACGCAACCAGAATAATAATCAATGATCCTGTAAAATATGAATGCTCTGCGATATCTGGTTCTCCAGATACAGACGTATAAAATTAACATATATAGCCAATTTTTTGCAAAAAAAAAAAAAAAAAAAGCTTTAAAATATTCTAGTAGTAAAATATGCTGAACAGTAACAACATTTACTATAAAGACTTATATAATAAATTAATGTTTCCAGAACGATTAAACATAGAGAAGAGAGAAAATCGAAAATCGTTATGTCCTATTTAAAACAAGAAGTCAATTTAATTTAATCTGAATTGCTCATTATTTTTATACACAAAAAATATTTTTTATATTCAACATTTAAACATATCAAACGAAAAGAAAACACCATTAATTTTAGCGCAAGACAGCATGGACATCACTGAGTAACATAAGTTACGGTAATTAAAGTCAATTTTCTAAATTTAATTAAATTATAAAATTACAGTATCAATTTTAATTCTATCAATGCCAATTAATACAACATCTTTAAAATTAATAAAATTATTATTAAAATCGCAGCGTACTTGTATGCATTATAAAACTTTAGAATCACAGTTCTCCATCCTCCTAAAGCATCCCAGGTCGATATTAAGAAAGCAATTAGTTGATTAAATAACTAACATAGTTTTAATAATGATTACGGTATTACTATTAAATTATATTCTTTAGATATTTGATGAGATAATTAAAACAACTCGGTAATCAAAAATGTTATTTAGTTAATTGATTTTTCTTATAACGTTAGTTTTGTTCGGAATGATTAAAACATAGGAGACGAAAAACAATAATCGAATGCATTTTTATGTACGGATATAAATAGATAAATATATATCTTCGGAATCCGTAACAGATTATATATTAAATTAAATATATTCAACGTAATACCTAGAATTAGAATTTGCACAATTCTTAATTCTAAAATTATATATTCGCCCGATTACGATGCAACATAATGTGCATGTTAATCAGTTTAAAAGCAAAATAAAAGCGATACTATTTGCAAATACAATTTTTCGATAGCAGTAAAGGATACTGTGATGCACTTAAGGACTAAACAAATGTGCAAGAATATTTAGTGTAAGCTAATAAATAAAATGCACAGTTTTAAGGATACGTGGAGGAAGAGGACTACCCGAAAACTGAGTCTAGACGAACAATCAATTTTCCCAGGTCCGAGCTGAATAAACTAGGTCACTGTGTTACTTGGAGATTCCCATGAGATGGAGATAACTTCCCTATTTGCAGTCGGATTTAGACACACAAATATTTCATTTTTATCTTTTTTTCCCCTAAAATCCCCATAGTTTTCTGTTTAATTTATGCATTAATTAAAAATAAGCTTCGATTTTAATGAAGCCAGCGAACGATTTTGTTTTTTTTTTTTTTTGGTTATTTTTTAGATGGAGAAATACAAGTCGAAATCTCGTTAATAGCAACGACAGTTAAGCTCAAATATCAATCTTCACTTCGTTTTATCTAGATTAATGATCGTCAAAAAATACAGCGATGAGAACATCTAGAAAACGTTACATTTTGTTGTTATTTCTGCAGCAAAGTTTTCTCTTAATCTCGAATTTTACAGATAATTAATTGGCTTAATACGTGACTATATTTTGTTACGAAGTAATTTTATATCAATCATAAAAATCTAATTTTTTTTTAAATTATTACTAAATATACTAAACAGCAGATAGGTATAAAATATACGTGTGTATTTAATTACAATAAATAATAATTTAAAATGTATATTTAAAAAAAAAAAAAACGATGGGATTTGTGTCGGCATCCAGATAAAAATCAAAACTTGACCGGAAAATTGATGTGTTGGCTTAACTATCGTGTATTAAATCTTTGCTCGAACATCAAATATGTGAAGGGGAACGAAAATATAAAAATGACGTCACACTACATGACGCAGTGCAGCATTCGAAATTTATAGAAGGGGGAAAGCAATTCCCGTGTACAACGAAAATCGGCATTTGTTCTTTTAAAGTTTATTCTAGAAAAACTGGAATCGATCCGGTATCACTGAAATTTCTTACATTCATTTCTCTGTTTTTTCACAAGTTAAAATCAGATCAAAACTAACGTGCTGGCGATTTAATTTTCTATCGGATGTCCGAATTTTTATTATTATTATTTTTTTTTTTTCTACGTCGAAACGGTGATTTCCTGCATCGAAACGGTATTTTCCACTACAAGAATTTTTATTGAATATTTTTCTAACGGGGATAATATGTTCCACTGAAACGTTTATATCGAACAACACGTCGATTTGATCATTTCACGAATCAAGATATATAAACGAAAAACTTAAAAAATTAATTTCTGCGCTAATATATATCATCAACAAATTTATATATATATATATATATACACATACAAACTGTTAATTAATTAATTAATATTATAATCTATAAATCTGTGTAGTGTGTGCCTACATTTTTAATCTGTTAAACGAAGTAAAAATACCAAAAAATAATCTTTTAATACAGAGAGGTATAATTAAAATAAATATTAAATATCACAATAAAATTTATATAAAAAACATAATAATAATTCGCATAAAAACTGGATATATTTATTTTATTCCGTATACAAGTAACTCGTACCAAATAATAAAAATTCTAAATTTTACACCAAAACTTTTTTTAAAATATTTTGCATATATTGGTTTCTTCTAAAAATACGTAATATTTTCGTTTTTATTTGGTGCCAAGGAAATTCGATCTAAATAAACAGAAGCCGTTGAAGAGGAAAAAAAAAAATTCTTACAAAATTTGTCATTCCGCGTGAAAATATGACATTAAAATCAATGACATAATTTGAATTTTTAAAAACAAATATATAAAGTTTTGTCGTCGGAAGTTATATAAATAGATAATGTCGATAGTTTCGGGCACTTTTCTCCTTTTGTAATCTTATTAAAAGAAATCAATTATACGACATAATAACTAATGCAATGTGTCTCGACCTCTAAGAATGACACACACATGCTGTTTGGATTAATTCCAATCGAGATTTTATGGAAATTTAACAGAGTTTGATAAATAATTACAATACGTTACGTGACAGTCTGCCAATGAAAATTATAACAAACGAGGAAAACATTTATTAATTATTCTTCTTTTATATATAACTTTTCCATTATTAAAACTAACAACGGCGACTGAATTTTAAGACGGGCGTGGAAGGATAAGATTTTCTTCGAAGAGCATTTTTTTTTTTTTTTACACACTAAAAACATATTTTTCTCGAATTTTTAAAAATTCTATCAATCTCGGCACCGGCTTGAATTAAATATTTAAAAATAGCACGATAAATTTTTACGCTTTACAAAGATATGCGCGATGCGAATAATATAATGCAAAATTCGTTCGAAATTAAACTCGATTAGTAAGGAAATCGATTTTTAATTATCTGACAGAATTCGATTAGACGTGTGTATAAATAATTTTAACGAATCGGCAATTAGAAAACTTATACGCGAAATTATTATTTGATCCATAACTCGTCTTATACACGGAAATATTTTTTTAATTTTAATAATATTCGATTAATTTTTTATTAAAAATATTATAAATAATTATGCATATACATATATATTACCTTATCTCGATCTATTTATGCGATAAAACTTATTACGTTCGATTACGTTCCAGATAAAAAGCTATATCGACTGAAACAAGTCAGATAAAAAAGGTTTTTATGTTATTAACTGAAAATGAATTAGAAATGTATCAGACAGCCATGAGGAAAATATAAATGAGTTCCGGTATAATGTAATAAATGCTCCCATCACTATTTTTTGTGCGTGAAACAAAATACGCCTACTTAAACGGCCTTGAATGACTTTCGCCAATTTACATTTTCCAAAATAAAACACTTCGGTATATAAGCCGATGAGTACTGTTTTGTCTTTTAGTTTTGATACCGTAAACATCATAATTCGATCGATTATAATTAATTAAAAAAACTATCCTCTTTAATCTTGCTTAATGATCGCAGCAATATGTACGAGAGAAAAACAATTATCTCGGTATCGTTATCATCATCAACCACTGAAACTGTTCTAGTAAAAAAAAAATTTTTTTTTTAAATTCGTTACTTCTTTCTAGTAATTATAATCGATAAAAACGAAAATATCAACTAGTTCAGTTGCCAAAAAAGTTTTTCTTCTTTTTTTTTATCTCTCCGAAGACATCCTAACCTTTGGATAACTTTTATAACTGTCATAAGCTTTAATTACCGCACGCATATAGAAACTCGAAGCATTTTTGTCGATAACACGGATAATCGCGAAACGATTATATTTAGAACGTCGAATTAAGTGTTCAAATTTTAAAAAACGAGAGTTTTGGTTTCACTAGCGGCGCATATATATATACACGACTGCCATCAGCTGCTTAAAACAAGCGAGTTACAACCTTGACCTCCTTTATTCGGGACCGCCCCGCGGCCTCAGTTCGATCAACGCAAGCGCATACGTCACACGCGATCAACCCTATGACGTCAGTCCTGAGGAACTTTCCGTTCCGTTCCAGTGACCGGAGTGAATCTCGTGTATCTCGACATATGTAACTGATTATTTCCGACTAACTTCGTGCGTGATAACGCAACGTAATGACAAAAATTAATAATTGAAACACCATCGCTCCACAAATCCGTAATGATATATAATTACTTATGCATATATATATATATTGTATATATTTATTTAAAATATATACAATATATTTCGGTTAAGTTCATCAATTGGGAATAATACAATTTTCAATATTAAGCAATAAATAAATAAAAAACTACAAGCTGTCTGACTTGGGAGTTGTTAAACTATCGATGTTACTGGAGTAATTTTGCAGCGAGATTCATAGTTTGAGCTAATCAAGTTTCGTGTATCGTAAGCAAACATTAGAATTGGCTAGCATGTGTGTACAGTAAGAAAATATGTGGAAAAAAAATGATGTATTCTGTTTCATCAGAATTCCTATTTCAGAAAATTAATCTTTATATTAGATTCATCTGATGATAATTTAATATTAAAATAATATCATCAGTCCACAGTTAAGGCTGTTAGTAATTAAATTTCGCACTAATTATAATCTAGTATGTGTACTAATATTTACAGCAGAAACAGAGAAAAAAAAAGAATTCAAATAAAAAAAATAATATTCTCCTAAATCGGAATTTTTTTGTTTCATATACTGTACAGGTATATATATATATATTTGATTATGAACCAAACAAGCTCATATAAATCACAATATTCTAAATTGAGATAGAAGTTTATGAAGGAAGCAATATCAATTTAAGCTAACTTTCTACAGAAATGCAATACAACTACAAATAAAACGACAGAATATAAAAATTTAATCGGATTTGTATTTTATTCATGAAGTAAAAAAATCAAATTAGAAATATATAAATTTTTAGAAACTTCATTTTTATCGGAGAAATTGTTGTTGAGATTTATTTCTTTAAAATTTAAATATTATGTATCTGCAATTCTTTTTTGTAAAAGGAATTGCAGATACATAATATAATATCTTTTTTTTTAATATTTTGAATAATATTATTTACGAAAATTCTATTAATTTTTATGAAAAAAAATTAATGGAATTTTCATAGATGATGTTAATTTTCAAATATACTCTATAAAGTAAATAATAATTTTAAAATATTTTTATTTTATCAATAAATATTTTTTCCGTATATTTAAAAATTTATAATAATTATAAATAATTAAAATGTTTTAATATATTCCAAGGAAATACATATATATAAGTGGAAAAATATATAAATGATAAATCAAAATTATTCATAATTTAAAATTATATATGAATACAAGTTATTTAGATCAGTAATTATATTTTTTTTTTGTTTTTTTATTTTCTGAAAACTGATTTATTTGACAGTAATTAATATGAAACAAATTTAATTTTTCTCAAATATTTTCATCAACACACTTAAAATGTTTACATAATCAATACAGCAACAAATTTAATCATCAAAAGGTTAAAATGTTTAAACATTTCCAAATATTGGCCTCTTGATCATTAATTTTTTTTCCATTTTTATCCTATTCAATAATGAGAAAAGCTAATGGTTTAATAGTATAAATGATACTGATGCACTCAGAGAATAATCAATGATTACAGGATTAGAATTCACTAATGTTAGATGGTTATTTTTCATGATCATAAAGTTTGATAAATTCTACTTTTGTAAAATTTTCATTTACATTTCAAAATCTTTAATGTAATGATAATATAATATTGACACTTTATTAAAAAATTTCTGTATATAATATACACAGAAATGTTTTAATAAAATGCCTTATACTGTATTTGCAAATAAAAGCATAATAAGAAATTTAATGTTATTTTAAATTAACAAGAACTTACTGCAGGGATTCTGAAGAGAAATTTTTATGTAATTATCAGAAATTGCTGGTGGCTGCATTGATTGTTCTTTCTCATAAGTATGATAAACGTTTACTATTTTTTAATATGTGAAAATAAAACAATTTATCCAAATATTCAATTTTTATTTGGAAAAAATATTATTATTTTTAATTAAATAAATAAGATTCATGAATTTCAAGTATTAAAATTATATATAATAAAATTTTAATAGTTTTAATACATAATATAATTTATGCTATGTATGGATTATTAATAATATTTTAATACTTAGATAATTTATGTATAGTATAATTACATTACACTAACAATGTTAATTCTGTTAATTACATCGAAACACTATATTTTTATAAACATAATAAAATTAGGAATTTAAATATAATTATATCTAGAATTTTCTTAAATTTTGATTCCCAATTATATATTAAAATATTTTTTTGTTGCTGAATTAAAGTCTTTTGCTACCATATTTGACAATAGCTATCTTATATTATAATAATATAAAAAAAACACAGATTTACAACAATTCAAAGATGATGCTTATTAAAAAACAGACAAATCATGTAATCATGTTTTATATTAACATTGTATATGTTAATATAAAATACAAGATATGTTCAAATTATATGCATCATATGCATGTTGTTATTTTCAGATTTAACCTTTATCAAATTTAAATACCTGTCTAAATTTTAATTTTGTATTTATAAGATTATAAATTGATATTTATTAATTCTTATTATTTAATGTATAATTTAAAATAAATAAAATAAAAAATATTAAAGTTTGATAATTTTTAATTATTAAACATATCCTAATAATTAAATAATTTGTTCTTTATTCTCTTCTAAGTCAAAAAGAATAATCAATTAAAAAAATCTTCTTATAACTTTAAGTTTTTAAGATAAAATATAAGTATTATTCAAAAACGATTTGTACGAGATAATAACACTTACAATATATCATAATAGGCAGAGTAATTTATACCTTAATTCCTTTTTGAGATAGACCAAAATTGAGGCTATCAATTTGTTTGTTTTTCATAGTTTGTTATTGCTTTTCATAATAATCTTTATTTCATAAAGATTGAAAATAGAATAATAATGAAATTTGAATTTGAAAATTCAAATTTTCATTATAAATTTTCTCATTATTGTATTAATTTGGTGCATATTAGATTAATGTACTTGTATAATTTAATTTTACTATTTTATATTTGATATTTTTTATATTTATTTGTGTAAATTGCAAATTAGCAAATAATTTATTTTGTTTTGGGATGCTAAAATTAAGTTTAGATATGAAATTTTGTTAAGAATAAAAAAAAAACTCTTTTTCTGAATGAAAAAAAGCTCAGCCATATCAAACAGTTCTCTGTACAAAATATTAATAAAATAATTCCAAATAATTATTTTTATGGCAATTTTATTGAAAAAATAATGATTTAAAAAAATTTTTTTATATCTAATAAATATACGAAATGTCCAACATACCACAGTAAATGCATCTTTCTTTATTTTGCTTAATATTTTTTTAGAAGATTTATATTATTATTTCCCATATTTAAACTAAATTTTCAGAATACCACATCAAAATTCTGAAAATTTTTTTACATTTACAAAGTATTTTAATTTTTAATTTCAAAATTTAATAAGTAAGAGACTTTTTCTATTGATAACTTAATCCAAATTAATTTTTAAATATTTTCATAAGCATCATATTAAATATTTTCATAGGCATTATAATAATAATTATGAACATATTTGCTGAAATGTGCTGCACCTTTAGTGTAGTTTCACTGCAAAAAAACAATTATTTGCAAGCAAGCTACATTGACAGAGATGCATATTTCTGGGTTTAAAATGAAAATATGATACTCTGTGAAATTATTTTCAATGAATTCAGATTAAACAAACAATGGGAAAAAATTTATCAACAAAAATAAGAGACTTTTTCATAAAATTTTGAAGTTAAAAAATTAATTTTAATTTATAAAAAATTAAACTAAATTAAATGTCTTATTGATACTAATTAGAACCTCTCAGCTGTCAAATGGTTGTGAGGCTCTAGTCAGCACCGTAAGACATTTAATATCATATTTGAACAATTTTTTTCATTACTAATTTGTTAAAAAAAATATAAATATTAATGTGAATCTATAATGTATATCTATAAATATATATCATATTCTATAATCTATAAAATATAAAATTCAAGTTTAAAAAAATCAAAAATTTTACTCTTTTTTGCAAAGATTATGTTAATATAAGTGAATAACAACTTATATTAATCCATACTTCTTCCAAACAACTGCTTTATTTTCAATAAAATAATTACTACACCAATAATTACTAAGCACTTCTTGCAGTTAATAAGTTGATATTTATTCAAAAG
>WUQG02402719.1:0-44075 GCA_011317285.2 Androctonus mauritanicus | reverse complement strand
AGATAAACCTATGGTCGCCGGCCACGCCTCTATTGATGACGCAAAATGACGAAGTACCGATGAAGTGCCGACGAATGGTCTCTGCTCGAGCGTCGGCACTGATCAGGTTGCGCCGATATCGCCTAGTTTGCTACCGGCCTTACAAGACAAATTTTAGGATCTCAGATGTGAGTAAATTTTAGTCAAAATTTATACTTAAATTTATTTCAAAAACCATAAAATTTCTGCCACATTTGAGAAAACGGATATCAAAACGAAATAGACTCAGAAAGCACTCGACAAAACAGATGATGACTGCGGGCGAGGAACCTTCTTTCTTCCCTCCAGTTCTTCCTCGCCTATAATCTAATTTGATGACTCATCATTAATCATCAACGAATAATATAAATACCGGAAACAAATTGCATCGGGAACCTGATGCAAGTTGTTCCCGGTATTTATATTATTCTGATGCAAGTTGTTCCAGGTTTTGGCATTGGTCAAAAAAGATGCGACGCTGTTCTCAGCGCGCCGGGTTCCCGTCGCCTTCCACAGACGGCGATGGCGACGTATGAGCCTAATAATCACGAAGTAAACTAATGGACATTCAAAACTATTGAAGTAGAACAATGTTTCAAAACAAGAACCCAAGACGGAATGAAGGGCAGATCATCATAAAATCAGAGTTCGGCAGGAACCAACTGCAACTTGATATAGGAAGTCATTTCCACAATAAAAAGGGAATCGACCTCTCTTCAGAGATGTCATTCAACTTACGACGACGAAGAAAAAGAGCTTGTTATCCGAAGAACAATCCTCCGAGTAATTTACCTCCGATTCTATTTCTCAAGTATAGTTTGGGATAGCGTATTCGATTCCTTTCGATCTCTTCCGTTAATTCAAACCTATATCACCTCTTAAATTGCGTAACTATTAAAACCTTTTGTAGATTCGATTAGTTTTTAAATTACTATACATTATTCCAAAGCTTTGTATAATTTTGACTATTTTTTTATTATTATTAATAAATTTAATTTGCTGTTTTATACTAATTATTGCGTCAGTCTTCCTTCCCCGGATCCCTGTGCCGCTTACTACGCGCTGCCAAAATTCGAAATTCAATCAAAAACTAACTCGGTAAGTTAACTCGGCCAGACTCGTTGCACGGATCCTACAAATCTTTATTTACGTTTTAACATTTTATCTATATTGATGAAGTAAAAATTTCTCAAGTTGAAACTGTATGTGATCTAGGTGTCATTTTTGATTCTAGATTATCTTTTTCTTGTCATATTAATGATGTTATAAGGAAATAAATAATCCCTTGCTTTATTTTTAATCATAATTTGTACTATTCAAAACAATATACTAATCGGAAAATTATATTCTTTTCTTTTATTCTTTCAACAATAGATTATGCTATTGTTATTTGGTCTTCAGCTGCGAATACATACATGGATAAATTAGATAACTTATTATTAAAAATTAAATTAATGCTTTTTCATAATACTGTACGTAATGACTATAACTATTAGAAACAGAATTATATATTATGATTTTAAATTATTTTATGCTACTTTAAAAAATAATTTTTCTGACGTGAATATTTATATAAGTGTGCCTAATAAGAATGTTAGAAAACAATCTTTTTGTATGTGAAAGAAGTAGGTTGGAAATTTCCTTAAGATCTTATGAAAATCGAATTATAAATAATCAAAACATATCGAATTGTGATTTTTTAAATTGTACTTTAAATTTTTTTATTAAATGTATTGCAGAGGTTATTGATTGTTAGTTTTTAAGTTTGGATTCTTTAAATCATACACCTTCTCACCAAATTGGTTTACCAATTTGGTGAGAAGGTGTATGATTTAAAGAATTAAAAATAAACAAAAATTATTTTAAATTTTATATCATAATCAAAATTGTTTTATTAATTTATTTATATTTTTCTGAAATTTTAACTCAGGAAATATGACGCAAGTAGTTGTCGTATGATTGCAATTGTTGCGAAAGAATTAACTTAATGAAATAATTATTTTGAAAAAGGATATTAAATCAATTTTTATATTAACTTTAAAAATTGAAGATATTTATATTAAACATTTATAAAAATATCTGTTTGAGTATTCTTTATGTTATTATATAACATAACATTCATATACTATATATATGATCGATATCGCCAGAAAAAAAACAAAAGTTTCATATATATATTATTAACAAATCTATATATTGATTCTTGAATTCCTCCAGAGAATCAATATCTAGACGAGTATTATTAATATAACAATAAGTTATTTTGATTTTGTAAAATAGATTTATGTTATTAGTTTCATATGTAATCTACATATATAGTAATAATAGATGCGCGATAAATTTATAAGTTTCCGATTCTATAGAAAAATGCGAGCAATACTTTATCTGTAATATTATTTTATCATAGCAAAGTTATGTATATTAAGATTGATATATCAATATTATATTCAGTAAAAAGTTAGAAAACTTAGACTTATGAATATTTGATTCTCTCTGCCAGAGTTAAAAAAACAACACCAAGTATATATCACAACAGGAAAATAAAAGAAATATTTATAAATCTATTTTCATTTAGATTTATGATTTGAGTAAACGAAGAGGAAATGTGTCTGTATATAAATACAAAATTATAAGTTGATACGCAAAACATGATTAACTATAATTCAAAGATTAATAGTTTAGAAACTATCCAAATCGTAAATGTATTGTTTGCCACAATTTAAAAAATGCTCTTTTTTAAACATTGTATTGATCAGTATATTTTCACCGAAAAATAAATAAATTTTGTTCAGATTTTTAGTAATAAATACAAATTACTACTACAAAATGAAAGTTTTATTTTAGAAAGATAAAAAATATCCCATTTAAAAAGCATATTATTATTATTTTGACTTTTTTTACTGAAGCGAGACAATATATGTAATTTATATAATTTTATTTTCTAAAATATTGCGTTATAAATGTTTTTCAGCCTATAAAATAAAATAACCATTGTTTAAAACAATAGAAAAATTCCGGTTGAAAAGATTTTTTAATTTAAAAATTGCTATTTAAGGAAAACATTCTTTAAATATTTTCCGTTTCATTTTGCGCCAGAGTTGAATGTCTGGTAAAACAATTGATTTATAGCAAATAATAATTAACCTTAATTGACTTGTTTACAATTTTGAATACTTATTGACTAAATAGAACATCCTACATATTTATAAATTAAAATACTGACATAAGTTGAGACTCTAAATTAATTTTAGATTACTATCATTAAATTCGTTTTTATATAGATTAAATCTTACAGACTTAGTTCTATATGAAAAGAAGTATTGGCATCATCAGGAATTTAACAGGCAAGTTAGTGACAATAAATTAGGTTTGTTAGTTTTTCTAATCAAAATTTGGTATCAACGTCGACCAGCATATAAATGATTTGGTCATCCAATTGTATCGAAATATTCGTAACCCTCAGAGAAGTATTTATTGTTAAATTTTGCAACCAATGCAGACAAAATTTAACAAACGCATTAGTTTAATAATATGGCGGAACGACTATAACAGATTTTTGCCTTCTCACAAGTGAAGAACCTGCTGATACTAGTATTGATCTAATCGCTATATTAAAAGCTTTCAGAAATGTAAAGAATTAATAATGAATATTTTTCCATCTTATTCACTAGAATTTGATTTTAAAAATTATTCATTATTTTTACTAAAAGTACCATATACCATATATATATACACTTTTTTATTACAGAACATTTGTAGGCTATTTTTCAAACAGTTTCATTTATTTGGCTTCATTGAAATACTTGACATTAAACTAAATCTGCACTGCAAAAATACGCTAGTAAATCTTCATTAATACAAAAGGACAAGTTCAAGAACGAATCTATTATAATAATGACCTCTGCTAGTTAACCGAATATATTCTTTTACGTTGGCTGAATTCTGATTAGATTATTTTTGTTTTTGATAATTTCTTTAACCTATACGATTTAAATTACAGACTGTGAAGAAATTCAGCGGTCAAGTAACTTGTGAAGTCGAAGATCTCGTAATCAGATTAATAGCATTATTCTAAGTCACGCGATAGTACTGAAATCGTTGGTACTGGTGTGACGTAGAATGAGTCAATATTTCGCTTACACGATCGTGACCGTGTCATATCATTGTTCTATAAGCATCTTTAAAAAACTATATTCACTGTAAATATTACATACATCAAGAAAATATATCATATCAGCGTAACAGCAAAACTATTTATTTTTTGATCGTGTAAATAATGAATACAAGGTTAATATCGAAATAACGATTAAAATATTAATATCAAAATAAATACTATTAATCAATCTTGAAATTAAATAAATATCAGTAAATAAAAATAGATATAGTTAAAAGAAAAAATACCAAAAAGCATTAGATATATTGGCCACGTCCTTCAACGGAATATAAAATAATAGGGAAAGTCAAACCAAAACAAAAAATAAAAAATCCTTATAAATAAGTGACAATACTAAGATTTTCATGTTATGAATAATAAGCAGAAGAGCTGGTCAGAACCGGTAGAATGAGTTTTTCTTGTAGACTTTAATTAAAAATTATAAATGACATTTAATCTCTATTTATTTTAAAAGTAAAATGCTGCTGATTAAACAACAATTCTAATTCTATCCATTATAAAATTACTTTAAACGTTATTTTTACTACGGAATAAAGCTTTATTTTCCAGGAATTTGCTGATTTTATTCTTCTTTTAATAATGGATTTCGTCAAAAAAGCAGTTTGTCGCGAAGCAGTGTTTTTTTTTTTTATCACAGATAAATATATCGATAATCGTCTCGATCAAAGATAAAGTTGTTGTTCTCATTGATTAAAAACAAAACACATAGATGGTTAAGATATTTTTAAAATAATATATTTTATTAATTTTTATATTTTCATGTGTGATTCTTTTAATATAATTTAAATTATATTTTTATACGATGTAGGATAGCTTTGAATTTTATAATCAAACTCCAATCAACCAATCTAAAACTTATAGCGAGAATTTTCTCGATTCTTAGTCATAACAATTAGGAAACGTATAATTTATATATTTTACACTGATAAATTATGATTCATAGACTAAGAATTAATAATTTGTAGCATATACACTCTTTGTAATTTAATTTTTTTTCTATATATTTTTTATAATAATTATAAAGAAAAATAGGTAAATTTTTTTATATTATAATATATAATACAATACTGATTTCTGTTTTGTTAAAATAGACTTTCTTTTTTTCATTTTTTTAAGTTTAAGAAAGCTAATTCTGAAAAATATTTCCTGCCATCAGTTAGTGACTTTCGTAGATTCTTACTTTTAAATACTTAAATTAATTTCTGAAGTTATTATTTATTAGAGACATATTGTTAATAAAGTGTAAATGTTAAACAGAAGGAAATCAAGATAAGCCATGAACATCCGCATTTAATTTTTATAAGCAGCGGTATAAACAATATTAATTCTAATAAACCTGAGTCATTATTTTTAAGTGTAATTTTAGTCATTTGCAATGCGTACTTATAATAACTGTCACTTCTAATTTTAAATTTCAGTAATGTCGAGACTGTGTTGACTAAATAAAGAAATTTATTTAAATCAAATAAATGTATGTAAACAGATAATTAAAGTTATATTTCTGCGATAAACTAAAATTTCATAATATAACGTCACATCTTCAAAGAGCTTTCGTTAGAAACAAAATAAACTTTTTTATCATTAGAACTAAAAACTAATCACTTTAATAAAGTATCATCAATGATTTTATAGAACACATGAACCATGTTATTAAATCATAATTGTTATAATTGGATGCTTTATCTTTCTTTATATTAGTATAGAGATTAGTTTCAGAGAGAAAATAATTCGAGTGAAATGAAAAAAAAAGGAATAACAGTATCCATTCTGATTTATATTTATTTAATAGATTTGTTTGGTTGATAATTATAAGACAAACAAGACTTAAATAGCTTATTTAAAGTATGTATAAAGCCAATTCGAATTGATGATGTATAGAATTAAATAAATTTTATACATCTCTCTGCAAAAATGTTTCTCGAAGACATTAGTTTCAAATCTAAACATTCAGGATAGACTTATTAATTTATGAGATCTCAAAGAATTCTTATCATCACAAAGTTTCATACGCGAATTTATTTTTCTATCGAATTATTTTTTTCATATTTGGCTTTTTGTTTTTTGTATCTGTGTAACTTGTACAAATGTGATATTTTAAATAGCTTAACGTATTTCAACAATGTCCTTAAAATTTTTGATAAACCGGACGCTTAAAATAATAATATCTGTAACAACAATTAATTGGAAAAACGTCCTTTTAATAGTTGTTTAGAAATTTAAATTAATCTAAATGAAATATAAAGGAAAAATAACTAGTTTACCTTACGATAGGGAAAAAAGCGAAAGACAAATTCATCTAAATTCTACATATATTGGTTAATATTGGTTTGTTATATAGAATAGAAAAATATCTGTTGTTCGAACATTCTTTCAATAGGATAAATTTGCTTTAATTGCGCTGCATATGTTAAATTCAGATATAATACACTACTGAGCTAAATTATTTGTTTGCATATGCATTTTATTAAAACTGTTATTTAACCGTATACAAAAAAAATGCTTACTTAAATACCTAATGTATTTATTAATATATTATATACAATATTGTAAACAACAAGGATAAGTAAATAAAAATAAATAATAAGATATAATCATTATTATCAACATTTATAATTTTAAATAATAAACATAAGTTTTATGTAATTAATTTATGCTATACGCAAACAAATAATTTAACTCAGTAGTGAAAAATCACTAACTGATGGCAGGAATTATTTATTTTTACAGATTGTTTTGTATTGGTAGCGAATTCCTAGAAAGTACGAGAAATTCCTCGAACAACAAAATTTAAACATTCCTCAGAATGAACAGTCTGCAGATTACGTCGAGTGTGAATAACAATTTCGTGAAACTTTAGTTAGTTGGATTTATTTTGTGATTATCGCTTGTTTATAAAAGAAAAAAAAATAAAGTTAATGATGTAAAATTTATAAATAAAATCGTCAGTTTTATAATCGCATGAAAACATAATACGCCCATATTTCTCCATAATATATCAGATTTAACGAATAATTTGCATTTTTAATTATCTGATAATTTACTGCATATAATTGCTCAAGAAAGGTGGAGGAAAAAGTTTTTAAACTTTTTCCTTCAACTTTTGATCTAATTATATCCGATAATTAGAATAATAATAGTAAAGATATACAAAATAAAATGAAATACAATATCTTATTATTTTTTTAATTAATTATATAAATAGAGCTCTTATACTGAACAGGATGCGTTATACGCTAGTAAAATAAAATTAAAGAAAAAATATTAAGTGCTTGACTAAAAAAATGAAGTAGTGCATTAAAAGCATTTTTCAGGAGTAGAAAAACCATTACGATCATTCACAAATAAAAGAATAGCGTCAATAAAAACTAAAATGTGTTAAAATTATTGTTTACATTCGAAATATTAAACAGATATCTGTTCACTCGAAGATAAGATGATTTTGTTGGTTTCAATAAAATTTAAGAGATTTAAAATTAAATAAAAACTAAATTAATGAATTTCATAAATATCGCAAATTGTAAATTTTTAGAAGTCAATGTTAAACTTAAACTGATCGAGGAAATATATATATATATAGAATATACTGTATCTACATTCTAATCTACAATACTGTATATATTATACTATAAATAAAATATTTAAAAATAACGTGTGAATTTATATTATTCAATTTTAATAAAATTAGAACAGAAAAAGTACAAGATCGCTATACAATGCATATATAGTCTGTATGTGGTAGTTATGACCTCGAGGTACTAGACACTCATAAATGCCAAATTTATGAAAATTAGTGAGAACCGGATTAATCCATAAAAATAAAGTATATCATTAGGTCATTATTTTCCAATTATTTTTATCTATAGTATTCTGAAAAAGTATAAGAGCAAAACTGATGATATTATTAAGGATGGTGACATTACACGTATTTGCTGCCTACAAAAAATGAAAGGCTGGATCGATGATGATATATTTTTGCCAATAGAAATTTCTCTTAAAATGAACATACTGAAAAATAACCTTCAAAGTACTATCAATGGTGAAATCTCACATAAAAATATATGCGTATACTTCTGATAGAATTTAAGAATTGAGGATCGAATTAACAAGATATAACAACAATTATATTATCAACTCTCTCACCAAAAAACGTTTTAAATTGCTATTATTTAAATTAAATGTATGAATAAAATACCAAATTTTAATAGAAATTATAAATAAATGCTTAATTAATCAAACATTGACGTGGAGTTTATGGAAAACATGTAGAATATTAAGCAAAAATTATACATTTAAATATAGGATTCATGTTCGATTGGAAACTAATATATATAAATTTATTTTTATATGCATTTCCAAATTTCAAATTATTATTTTATGGCTTCTTTCTTATGTCCATTTATCGAGTAATGCAATGGAAAATGGATAGAAAGCGTATCTGTTAGCGGTCTGTAAGCTTTGAAATCTTCATCGATGGTCCATATGTTCCTATCTCAGTCATATTCAAAGTGATATTGATAGATATTCGCTTAGATGTAGAATCTATTCGAGTGATTCGTCATAGATATTGGGATGTCGAAACATAACGTCAAATAGCTATAGTGTGAAACGATGGCGTTAGTTACTGATATATTAGTTTTGAAAGACCTAAATTACTTAGTTCTAGCTCACTGTTGGATATAAATCCATTAATTGTCAATATAAAATCGTTTACTATTACTATCGATAGTATTTTCGAAAAATATCTGTTTAAACAATAATTAGTCCTCTTAGATATGTAGTTTTTAATAAAACTATAGATTTTTTTAAATTAATTTTATTTATATGCTATTTTATATAACATATTGATATTTTGTAGAGTAATTTTATCTCAAATTCTACATTAATATGAACCGTAATAGTAAAATAAAATTTCTTGGTATTTTATTAAATTTTATATATTATGTTATTTTCGAGGGGGAAAAATTATTTAATAAATAGAATTACGCCACGTCAAAACGATTCTCGAAAGTTTTCAATATTGAGAATTTGTTGGTTATATACGGTTTTAAATAGAAAATTTTATTAAACGCAGCAAGCAGGAAACATATTGACCTTGTAAGTAACGAGTAATTTCCCTTAAGTCGTGACATACATTCTTATAGACTCCATTAAATTAAAAATATACAAGAAAATAATTATTTACATAGATTCATTGTATAATAAAAAGTTATCGCCAGCATTCCTGTGACCTTTGAGTCAAAACGAAAAAAAATATATATTAGACTTTCAGAAAAGCTATTATCTTATCTATGGCAAATATTGTGATGTTTCATTTCTATATTTGCATTTGTACTGATGATAAATACATCTTTATTCGATAAAATATTATTTTATTAGAACAAACAAGCCATATAGAAAACAATTAATTACTGTTAACAGATGTTGAAGTTACATTTTAAATAAAAATGCTTTTAGAGATCATTTAATAATAATAAATGATTTATAAATAGATTATAACCATATTTTTCCAGTATCTGGGACACAATAAAACTCCTATTATCTAAAAAAATACATTATTTAAAATTATCTGAAAGCTTTATCAGAAGATACTATTTTTTTATGACTAACCAACATAAATATATAAATATTTATTTAAAATTATAACAGTTAAAGTTAAATGTGTTATTAGGATATAAAAAAAATCTATATATAATCTATAATTTTTAATAATAGTTTTATATATTTTATAATAATATTTCTGTAGATGGTCAATAATGTTTCTATAACCTTTGTAACCTTCGAACAACTGTACATGACTAATTTCAAAACATCAGTTAATATTAATTGATTTTGAAGCTCAGCTTGATATAAATATTTCAAAGTTCTGCTACAAAAAATGATAATCTGATAAGTAAGAAAATTTTATTATGGAAAATAAAAAAGAATTAACATTTTTATTTTTTCGCTTATTAAAATATAACATAATTAATTTCCATAACAGTTATAATGTTATCGTGAGTAAAGATTAAATAATGAAGATCATTTAAAAGGTTTGACAAATAATAATAATAATATCATAAAGAGCTGTATATAAATGGAAATGATCTCTCTGACTTAAAATCTTCTAAAAGGATACGCACTGGCAGATGATAATTTTATAAAAATTACAAAATATAATTAAATTTCAATTTATATACCTATTAACGGATATGTATCAAGAATTTCTAAATGAGTAATACGAAATTAATATAAATTGAAACTTTTAAAATGAAAGGTTAATTTCTAAATTACACTTAATTTTCTGCCATGTAATCAAATACAGTAATCTGCTATATTCCAGATGCATTATCGAAACTAAACTTATAAAACGAAAGCAAATTTAATTTAGAAAATATATAAATTTTAATCTTAGACAGCGTGTAAACATCGTAATCAAATAAAAAAAAACAAAAAACATTAATGTATAATTTATTTCTCTACTTGATTACTTTTTCATTCAAGTTATGAAAAATAAGTAAACTTATTACGATTTAGAATTTATTTGTGATAATAATTTATTAATAACTAGTTTTTCTAATAATTCGCTGTTTCACTGGTAGTTTATTGGCTTTTTGAACTTTAAAATGCATCGAATAAAATTTTATTATATTTCGAAAACTATACAATACTAAAACTGTATTACGACTAGATTTACTTTTGATTAAAATTTAAGTAAAAATTTTCCTCGTATCAATTAACCTACATTACACCGAAGACGTAAAGGTTTCTACACTACTATAGTATAAAATAATTTCCAATATAATATATGGGTCAAGGTGAAAAACTATTATTACACATAAAGCGCGTTAAAATTATCAACCAAGCTAAATAAGATTTTATTCGGCTGCCAGTGATGTAATCAACACAAAATAAAACATATTTCAATGTCTTTCAGTGATCAATATTTTGGAACTGTATTAGTATTCTTTAAGTTGAAATTCAAGTTCTTAAAGTCGTTTAATATTGACTTTTACCAACCTTTTCCTCCGAGTCAATATTTTTTATAGAATCATTTGCACAGTCCAGTACTGTAGCGACTTTTGTTATCGGTTCAGTTTTTGATATTACAGTGGTAAAACTATTTCATCCGTTGTAATATCAGACATAAATTACACGCAGAACATTCTTTATCCTACTCGGATACGAAAATGCTAGATATAAATTCAGAAAAAAAAATATAATCGTTAACATACAAATTTATTATTAACATCGACTATATCAACACGAATAAAACCGATAAACAATTTTCATAAAATTTGAATTTTAAAATAATAAATGATTTATTTTTATCTGTTTGATTTAACGGCACGAAAATTTATTAAAATTTCGTGTAGATCGTAAAGATTATATTTGATCTTTAAATTTATGTACTTAAATAAATTTTTAATTAAGACACTTTAATTGCGTTTTTGAACTGATAATAAATAAAAATATAAGATAATAGAACATTTAAGTAATAAAATGAAGAGTAATTTGATCTACAAAAATAATTTAAATACATATACATCACCTAAATAATTTGTGAACCTTCAACTATAAACAATGTGAAGCTGTCAGCGTGACTAATGTGCATTGGTCCGAGCAAACAGGTTTTACTTAAGAAAACAGGAAAACTTTATCAAGGGCAGTAATGAAACGTTACACTATCATTTTAACAAGAATTTTAGTTCACTAATATATATTTCATTTATTTTAAACGGTTAAAAGGAACTGCTCATTACACGCTCTGTTAGAGAAATTAATAAGCATTATTAACCATATTACTTTTGAAAATATTTAATTATACATAAATTTATCATTTTTATCAATTAATTTTGTCATAATTTTACTATTTCAAGAATGAAGATGAAGATGACTAAGTAGAAAGGAATAAATTAGAAATAAACATCAACTAGTCAAATTTAATTATCCATAAAGATTACACGGTATTTTCGGAATTTTCAAAATTTAATTTATTTTCTAAGTTTATGCAAAAAATAAACAAACACATTTTTTTAAATCGATTATTTTCCCGAATTTTTTTTTATAAAACTAATTGATGAAATAAAAGAAAAATATCTACATTCATAAAAATTTAATTAAGCATTTTTAAATTTAATAACCGTGCTGTTAGTTATTTCGTTTGAGACTTGTAAGAAACAGTACCATATATAAAATTTTTTAAATAATTCCTTTTCAAGTATTGGTAACGGAAAATAATTAAAAAGTAAAGTAAATGTTGAACAGGACGCGGTAAACTGATAACCTTCGAAGGAAATATTACAAAATTTAATATAAACAAGGAAAATTTTTGAAAAAAAAAATTTTGTATATTATTTTATTACTCTTCCTTCGATATACGCCTTTATGAATCAACATTTGAAGAAAATTTAGAATATTACGGTATTTTTGCTGATTTCTATATTAAATTTATTTGAAAAATATTTTTAAATTTTTAATATAAAAATTAAAATATTGAATTATATTATTTCATTTAAAATAATCGATATAAATTTATTATCTTAATATTATATATTTTCGTTTTTTTTTTTAATTTAAAGCGAAATAAAAGTTTCATTAAGAATATTTAAAAACTTAATAAAGAACTTAGAGGATTGTAAAAATCGCATGAAAAAATTCGTTGTTAATAATTTTATTTAACATTAATAAGTAAAAAATATCTATAAAAAATATAGCATTCGCATTTTTTTCTCAATTTCATTTGTAAACACGTTTTGAGGAAATATTCAATAATTTTTAAGAACAGAAATGGCTACCGTACAATCGGTACAAACTATATCTGTTCGTGGCTAAACAGAAAAGTTTGAAACTGAACAAAATTTATTTAATTTCATTATATAACTAGAAATACGATCTATGTCATACTTCTATATCTTAGACATAATGAAAAATACGGATGGATATAGTACTTTCTTGATTGAAATGGATTTTTCTCTCTCTACAAAACAGTTTTTCCAACACAGACTATTCGTTATCTAAAAACAGAAGGATATATTATGTTGCCAAACATCGAGAATAACACAAAATATCACTCTTTAATCTTAAACGTGCTTAAAGTTTAGAGAGATTCGACTTACTTACTCATGTAGTTTATTGTTGTTTTTATTTTAATTTATTATCGATTCACTATTGGAATGAATAGCCAACCTAAAATTATTAAACACGAATTTCATTCGTTCTAAATCTCTACTAAGATCTCACATATTTACTTTTAACAAGAATAATTTTCAGAACAAGTAGTAGTAATTGATTTTTGAAGACTGAAAAATTCGGTTTATGCACTATCAACACTTTATTAATAATTAAGCATAATTTTACCACCTTTGATTCATTATTAATAAAAGTTAATTTATTTAATTGTTAACGCAAAAGTTGTTATTACGAGATAAATTATGATTCGATTATTTTGAAGTTTTATGGGTCATTGAATCTGCCAGCATCCGACGAAGGTGAGATGTTGGGCTAGTCAGAAGCCCATCAAGACTAACCATTTATATTTTACATTGTATCGTAAGATAGGATGACCAAAAATCATCCTGCACCTCTGAAAAAATTAAGAGAGGATTCAAGATTTAATCTCAGATCCTTCAATTATGGCTTTTCTGCACGGTCTCCGGTCAACAAATGGAAAGTTTAAAGATTTTGAATCTAAAAAAAGATGATTTAGACTTATTTCGTGAACTATAAATTAGATTTGATATGTTAATCTTTAAAACTATGAAAGAAATAAATTATTACAGATGATATATGACATTATTGAGATTTCTAAGAGAAAACTGTATCATATTATTTATGTTCAACGAAGAACACATTCCAAAGAATTTGCATTAAAACCATTTAATATTATTAAAATTGTAAATAGCATTGAAAGAAGAATTTAGAATTAGTTGATAACAATAATGGAATTTTACATTTGAATAAAAACGTTGAAAAAGTTATTAAAAAGTCAAATTTGAAAAGTGGATTTTGATTCAATTCAAATGAAGGAGACATGGCAAACTTTTGAAATACAATTTAAACATTTTGAAATTTGACTAAAATAAACAAATACTGTATTTATGTTATAAAAAGTCAAGATTAGAATTAACAACAATTTTATTGACAATAAAAATTTCTAATCAACAAATTGGTTCTGTTTGTTTTTTAAAACTAGAATAAAAGTTTCAAATGAACTTTATAGAATTTTCAAGGAATCAAAAAATCTAATAAAATATTAAATGTATAATTCATAATTCATTTTTGATTTTTTTACATTCGCATCTAAATCAAAAATTTAAAATATATATATATATATATTTAATTTAATTTAATGGAAAATATCTAATATATTAATGACAATTTAAATTATTTAAAATATTTTATGACAATTTTTAAAACTAATTATTTCGAAGCTAAAACGCTTATATATACAGTATATACAAGCGTTAGATGAAAATTTAATATAAAATTTTGATAAAATACATTTAAAAAATCTGATTTAATACTTATTTTAATTGAAAATTAAAATTTTTATTACTATGGTTTATTCAATTTTAACTTACTTTTGTTTAGGAATAAATGATGTGTATATATATATATATATATTTATGAAAAGTAATTCAATTCATCGAATATAATAATTGAGAGAACACAAATTATTTATCAAAGATATAAATGAATTCTTTAAATTTTTTCTAACATATACATAGATTATGAACTAGAAAACAATATTGTATTTCAAATTCTAATAGTTATGTTTAATCATAAATAATTATATTTAGGAATTTAAAATAATTTAATTAAATCGATTAAATATTCTACAGATATTTTGGATGTTACTGTGATCCACTAAAGTATTTAAACATCTTACCTTTTATCTTTCCACCAAGAAACAATTGAACTGATCATCCAAATGCTGTTTTCCAATTGCCAAAATACATTAGCGCTGTATCAATTATTCATCGGTTATCTTATATTCGCTTAATTGTATAATTATCAAATTAAGATACTTATTCTGTATTGATGAAAATATTTTATTTTGTAAATTAAAATTTTAATTACAGTATTACTTTTATAAATTATTTATAAAGTGATGCTTATTATTTTATAAATAAATTAATATTCCTAATGCTTTGATAAATAAAAAAAATTGCATAAATTGTTCATTTTATAAATATAGATATATAGTTTAGGCATAATACTTAATATATTCAAATTAATTATTATTATATATTTTTTATTATTTTATATTTTTAGTAAGATAAGGAGAAAGATCTTTGACTTTTAATTTAGTTTTGAATTATTATTATTAATTAAATTTAGTTAATTAAATATAAATAATGTTTCTCAAATACTTTAATGTAAAATTAATTAATCAATTCGTTTATATATTTATATAACCCAATGCTTTGTAAATTGTATTGTTATGGCAGTATTAACAATAACAATTTTATTTAATATACTTTATTGAATGGATAAAAATATAATATATTGTTTTTTTTAATAAGGGAGATAGATGGAGCATTATAAAATCATAATAAAACTTATAATTCATATTAAAATAACAACTTACATTATCATTTTTAAAGTTAATTCAATTTAAAATAGTGATTTTTACATTCAGAAATTATGAAAATGTTATGCAAATATTTAGTTTACATAATTTAGTATCAGATATATCAACATTGCTACACAATTAATTTTGTATACTGTATTGTTAAAATTAATAAGTAATGTATAATTTCATTAAAACACGAATAGGTATACTACTAAAGAATTCAAACATGTACGCAATATGATACGTATCATTAAAATGTTTCTGCTGTAAATAGATATAATTATATATGATGTAATGCAAAAATATTAATGTTGTATCATGTTTTTAAACTTAAAATATAAATTTTATATATTATATATATATATATATAATATATAAAATAATAAAAATTCTGCATAAAATATATTTTAGAATAAAGTTAAAAAAATATAGGCCATATAAAAATGAACATTATTATTATTTAGTATATTATCAATAAAAATCACATCTGTTATGTTATGTTATCGACTACATTTTATTGCATCACATTCAGTTAAATATTTATAATATCTATAATTTATATAGCTATTTATTTTTAAGATAATATATTATTCATACATATTTTTTAGAAAGTTCGTTTAATTTGTATTCTAGGCATTTCATTTTCGTCTTATTGAATTATCTGCGAGAAGAGAGATGAAGTGGTATATAAAGAAAATAGTTAAAATAAAGAGAACTTTGATGTAAACCATATCTCCATGAGATGACTGTTCTATAAATGTTTGTATTACTAAAGGAATGAAAGACCTAATTGTTACCTCATGGCTATAATCTAATGAAAAAGTAAGCCCAAATGATTAAGTATGTTTGCTAATTGCTAAAACCAATTAATAATCGTGTTGACTCTCTGATAATATATTATGCGCATTATTACGATTATCTGATTAGTGTATCAAACTCACTTCTTAAGAATTTGCATTAAAATTTAACAAATATTCTGATATTGAGTTTGAAATGTGATCTTTCCAAATTTCTTAGTAAAAAAAAATATATAGAAAACTTGGCCTTGTCTAATAAAACATATTCTTATGAAATAAAGATGACAGTTAATTTATTTAAGAGATAATACAAGTACTCGGTGAATATATAATTTATGATTCCTAGCACAAAAGAATTATATAAAGGGATGCGACTATATAAATAATTAATTTGATGTTTTGTCTAAAAATTGCCAGAATTGTTTCATTATTGGGCCAAATTTAATATTAGGCCTATTATTTTTCTATCTATTTATTAAACTTTATCAAAAAAATAAAGTAACTCTTAAATGACTGTATTTAGAAACAATTTTTAAACTTTGATTATATAGACTATTCGTCTTTATCTGAATCTTAGATTTAGATATACTCGCAATTAATTCATTCTTTTGATAACACTTAAAATATTTTTTTTTATTTTTTCTTTTTGATACGTTTAATGCTACTATATTTTAAATTAAATATATTTTAATCTCTAAATAATTACATAGTCTATACAGTATTTTAAAGTATGAAAAATAAGTGTATAATCAAACTCTTAATATAAGAATTAAATAATATAGTATCACATTATCACAAATATCTACTTATCATATTAAATTTGATTCTATTACTGTTACCAATCCAATACTTTAAATATTGATTATTGAATTGTTACAAAATATTATTTGAAGTATTACTCAATGTTCTAAAGTATATAATTTTAAGATAACAAACAACTATAAAACAGAATCGAGGAGGGAAAATATGGGAAAATCTCAATATCTCAGATTATTTCTTTAAAAACTTAATTGTGTTTAATTAATTGTGTAAAACCGAGAGGGGAATATTGGAAAATCTCAAAATTTTTTCCCCTCGTTTGTATTTTACAGTTGTTGTAAATGTTTCTATTTTATAATTGTGAAATGTTGAGATTTTCCAATATATTATGTTTTCCTTTAGGAAATTACAATTAAGTCCTATATCTAGTATGTTATTCTTTCTTGTTTATAAAAATTAATTTTTATAATATTCTAGTAATTTGGAATAAAGATATTTTTACTTTTAATAAATAATTTTAATAGATATTTAAAGAAGTTAATAAAATATTTGAAATGGTTGTTATGAAAATAATACATTTCGAAATCTTTCTTTCTTTTAATTTATTTATAGCCGTAATAAACCTGTAATTGCAAAAATTTCTCTCTTAACTTAAATATATTTTCAAAAATGGTAAGTAGTATATATTCTAAAACATATTATAGCGAGAATTTATAGATAAATGATTTCACTTTAGCGATTTAAATATGCAAATATGAAAAATTTAATTTTCTTTAAAATATTTCCTCTGTTTCAGTACTGTTTCTAACTTTTACCAACATTTTCTATGTTCAGAAATTTACTACTTTATTATTTTTACCGAACACTGAATAAATATTTTCTGTAATTTTTCCAAGATCTAAATTTTTTTTATAAATTAATTATAAAAAATATTTTTATTTTTGCTCTGTTATGAAACGGTTTTATCAGACTTACTTTTTAAAATTAATTTTGAAATTGAATCGATTGCGCTTTCAGAAAGTTAATTTAGTTATGAATTAAGAAAATGATACCAACTTTATTACATACATTTATGAAAAGTCATTTTTATAATCATTTCTCACTCGATAAGTTGAATATTACTTTTATTTTACTCGAATGTAGTCGTTATAATGAAATGATCAGAAGCCAATTTTTTGAAACTAACCTAATATTTCTTTACGTATCTCTAGACCATAAATTATTGATAATCCGTCATTCAATTGATAGATTATTTGGTCTGGATATCTAATATTTTGCACGAATAATAAATTTTGCTTAAATGAAATAAATTATAATCGAATTTCTGGTATTTGTAATTTTATTTTCAAATGAAATTACTTTGAAATAAAATTTTAATGCACGATAGTTGTAAAAAATTAATTGTGTTTAATGATATGAATATAACATATTAAACTAATATGAAATACTTTAGAATTGAAAATAAATTAACAGATAAGTGTATGGCTTAAACGTGCTAGCACACTTGGTTTATTTGCGAAGAATGATCTCTACTATTACATCATTGGTCTTTTAGGTCGTGTGGAGTAATAATATAGAAGAGTAATCAGATTGTTACGTCACCAACGTCACCAGCCAAAAAGTATTGCGTAATATTATAAGGTAAATGGATAACACGGGTATGACACACAGCCATTTTGAGGCATTGGTTCCCTAGATAAAATAAATTTATTTCATATTTTCAAGTTTTATTAAAAATATTCTTATAAAATTTTATTAATAAATAAAATATGAAGTTTATATGTAAAATAATTTATTGCTGTATTTCTAATATTGTTTCATTTATTATTTTTAGAGTTATATATACATATATATATATATATATATCGGCGTATATGAATAATAATATTGGATATATTTTTTATTATTTAATTTTGTTTCGAAGCTATGCAAAACATTTCTCTAAAAACATAAAATCTTCCTGAATTTAAAAATATATGTTTTCTATAGATTAAATATTATCCACTTTCTGGTCCTTTTAAAATATTATTTTATATACCATTACTTGAATTTAATTTTTACCAAAAAAATCTTTAAATATATTAAAACGGTTTAATATTTAGTTAATAAAAGCGTTAAAATTTAACATTATTTTATATAAAATTTACTAAAAAGGTGACATTTTTAAATTTGCATCCGTTACCAATAAGCCTCAAGATGGTAGTGTTTCTATCTCTCCTATCTATTTATTCTGGATATTACAAACAGTTTAGATTCTGTGATGTAACAATGGTTTCCGACATGCCTTCCTCATGACTTATTTTTTGGATCTATAGAGTATAAGCGCATTGAAAATTGCATTTCTATTACCGTTATAATAATCCTGTTTCAATCAAAATTGAATTTACTAGATAGATTTTTTTATAAAGAAATTAAATCAAATACAGTAGCATGAAAATCTGTCCAGTGGGAATGGAACTAATACGTATAGACACCGAACACGACAATGACGTTAGTTAGTCATCTTTATCTGTCCTGTCTATCGTGTAAATATTGTAAACGTGCCTAATTAGTAAGCGATGTATATATAATATTTAACTTGTAAAATTCAAAAATTAATATAAGAACTTTAGCAACAGTTTTTTTTTTTAATAAATTCAATTTTATTAAGGTCAGAGATTATATTTTTACAAACCTTATTTATTAAATTTGTAAATTATATTTTTGATGATCCTATTTAACTGACAACATATTTTTGCTTATTCAGTTTTTGATTTTTTTAGGTTACTGTACTGTACAGTATTTGAAATAAACAATTTACAGTATATACTATAATATCAGATATAGTTATCTTTCGAAGCTGAATTTATAAATGTTAAACAATTTAATTTTTTTCTCAAATATTAATTTAGATTATTTCTAATTAGATTATTAGAAATAATCTAAATTAATATTTTTTTCTCAAATATTAATTTAGATAATTTAGATAATATATTTAAATATTATAAAAAATTAATATTTTTCATAAAAATATTAAATTTTTATAAACATAAAAAATAATAAAGAAAAGATTGAAAATATATTATTACTAATCGATCAGATATAGGCTAAATCCAAAGATCATTTCAAGTTATTATTAATGCATAAATATATAAAAATGAATATTTTAATTTTAATTCGTGACTTTCATTATTAACTGGTGAATATTTTGATTCAAACTATAAACTATAAATCTTAAAATTTCAAACTATGACGTAAATCGTTGGACATAGACAAAAAGTTTCAAGGTTGATAGATTTTCCTTATACGGTACTTCAAATTTTAAATTTCATGACAGCGTATAAGTCATGAAAATTTAAATAAAAATATCATATAAATTTGATAGATAATTAAATATATGAAATTATTTTTACATTCAAAAGTTAAAGGAATTCGATTATTATACAATAATAATAAATAGATTTCGAACACAAATTTACGAGTAATAGCTTAATTATTATTTTGAATTTTTAAGGTTATTAATGCATGAATTTTATTTTATGCCATTCATTATTAAACACAGTTACTTAAGAATTATTTTTTCAATAGAAAATAATAATAATTGTTCTTTATACAATCAAAATTATTATCTTGGCTCTGGGTTCTGTGTATTCAAAAAATATTTTGATAAGGTTATAAATTTAAAATTTGGGGATAAATTTTAAATTTCTAATTTTTTGTTCTCGCTCTCAAGATATTTTAAATTTAAAATGATAGTCGAGTAAAATTTTACATTGAGTTATATTCTACAGTTTAGAATAGATTTGAATAAATAAATACTACCGTATTTATATAATTTGGATATGCGGAACGGAAGCTCAAAATTTATTTGTGTTTCTTGTCTTAATTGTTTCATTTGTACTTGTAATTTGTCCATCTCTTTTATTGATTTCTTCTTTGTCTCATCTAATACGTTTAATTTAGTTTCTCTACTCTCGAGTTTTGCTATCATTTTTTAAAAGATACTAGTTGAAAAAATATAGTTTTGTTCAGATTGTTATTACAATTATCTTTATGATTGGAAAATATTGTTTGGAGGAGAGTAACTTATCAATCTTGTGTAGAAATTTTTCATTTCCCACACAAGCTAATAAACTTTTGTGGAAAATGAAAAATTTTTTGTTGTATCTTAGAATTTTATTATCAATAGAATTGATTATATATATATTATATTTTTAATTTAAATTTTGTTTATCACTGTCTTTTCAAAGAATATACAAATTCTTTTTAAATTTGATTCAAAGTTTTATGGTTTTATGTTATTAGTAATCGATGAATTAAAAATAAGGATCGATAGTAAGAAAGAACTCTTATGTTTAAGTTAGGAAGAATATTGGAATAAATCACTGTTGGCAAAACGAAAGAAAAGATGACAAAGCTGAAGATAACAGGATGTTTCAATGATCATAAGATTGTTTAGAAGTTAAACATCCTAAAACAGTCTTTTAATGACTCGTTGGTTTCATCAAAAAAATATAGTTAATCTTTTTTAGATATACACGGCCATTAATCGAAACACTAATATAACAGTCGAAAGCGTACACTTTGCTTGGCAAAAATCGATTAATTACTCTAGATATATTTTTACAGTTTATCAGTGTATAAATGATATTTTCCTATAAATACGAATAATATTCAAATTAAACACTTATTAGAATAAAATGTAATGCCTTTACTTCAGTTAATTATACATATATTTTATTTTTATCAGATTTACTTTTAAGAGACATCTTTGAAATTTTAATATATTTAACATTTCTTACAGCAGAATAAAAGTATATCCTGTGAAAAACAGGAAATTTGTTGATATAAATAACAAAAATATAACTAGATATCATTTCCGAAGCGACATAAAGAGTTATCTTTGGATAAGTTTTAGGAAATACATTTTCTTTAAGTGTCAAAAATGTCAGATTAACTGTTTGACACTTCATTATTCAGTTAAATGTATATGTATTAATTTTTCTGAAAGTTGATGTCATAATCATTCTATTGAATCTATTCAAAAACTAGATTTTTGTGGAAACTTAATTAAAATATAAAAAATTATCTTAAAATTCAGAAGCCTTTATCAAATTTTTAAATTACGTATTATTATTATTATTAATCTGAATTTTAAAATGTATAAATATTGTAGGCTATAAAAATTATTTTTGACATTCAAACTTGAATATAATATATTAAAGAATTTGAAGCAATTATTTAAATTTAAATAAATGAAGATACTTATTTAAAAAAATAAAAATATGTAAAATATCCTTTTATGATTAAAATAATAATAATGATGATAATAAATGCGGTAAAACTAAAAGGTGACGTATTAACATAAAATTATTAAATCAATAAAAATTTATTTTTAAAATTAATTATATACGAAGGCAAGTAACAAAAATGATTCTTTTATTAAAATTTATATGTATTATAAATATTAGAATAGCTTAATTTCCCTGTTTTCTTTTCATTATTTATTTTTATGGTAGAAAATAGCGAAATGCATTATAATCAAACATGTCAATTTTATATAATTCTACAGATCAAAGCCCATAAAGTCAATTTTGGTTGACAAATCACGTTAATAAAGACATATTAAACGAAAAGTTATTGAACAATGTATACATTGCAAATGGATTCTATTATATTATATTTTGATGAAACCATTGGGAATATTAGATGGAAATATAATGTATTATTCATCGATTCAATAACATATTATGTTGAATGTTTGATAAACTACTGTTGTAATTAATTCTACTGCATACAATACATTCAAATTAATAATTTTCTACGACAGACCTAATTATTCAAATGGAATAAAATGTGATTTATAAAATATGTATTTCATAATTTTAACGCATACACTGTACATCACCAAACTCTTAAATCCCATAAAATTCTGTTCTAGGGAATTTATTGAAGGCGCATATTACAGAATAATAATAAACATGTTTATTTAAAATTATATTTAAATGTTACACGAATAAATTTAAATATTATTTTGAAGTTGAATGTAAAAATTCTATAATTTTAAAAATTGCAGCCAAAATTTTATTATTTCAATAAAGAATTTAATGCGCAAACAGAAGAAACACACGTGTTTACTTACATTATGAATTGATACTAACTGTAAAATATAATTTAAATGCTAAAGCTCATTTAAAACACAGAAAGATTATAATAAAGCATTAAAGAAAGAATTACCGTATTTCTAAAAATTAAAATTTCCTTTAAGATTCAATGTAATTTGTTTTAGTATAGATAAATATTATTTTAAAATATTGTACATACATTTTTTAAAATCAAATGTGCGCTTATATTTTATTTATTGTAAACACAGTACGCATAAGTTTATTCCTTATTGTTTAAAGCTATCTCTTAAACCTTTTAAACTGTCCGAGTAAATACAGAGAGTTTATAATATTCACCTTGAGACTATACCTCGCCCAACAACCATCCAAGGAAGAGACACAAATATCGATCAGATGTTTCACTAGCTCTAATGTAAAACTGCTTCAGAAACTCACTACAGTACAATGAATATTTTAATATTTTTATTCAAAAATTTTATTTATATTTTAGAAAATATATGCATTAATTTATCAATAATTTATTATTTTTATATTAAAAATAATTACAATGAGTGTATTCTTTAGCAAAATAAGATAAAAAATAAAATAAAATTTAATAGAATATGGCCAAATAGCGTTAATGATATTCCTTTCAGCTGCAGTGAATTTATTTTAACTTAAATAGTTTTAATTAACCGAGTATAATAATAGTCGTGTAAAAATATTTTTGTAATTTTAAATTAAATTAATCCTTGATGAATATTTCAGATAATAAACAAGATACTGCGCAATGAAATGCATAATGATTAAATTTTAATCAGATATTTTCATGTTGAAAAATTAAATTGAATTAAACAGAAGTTTATATAAAGTATTTAAATTAATTAACATAAAACTGTTTTAATCTTATAAATAAATTAAATTTATAAAGTAACTCGTTTAAATATTAAAACATGTTTATGTTAATAATAAATTTGAATTTTTTATTATTTTTGATTTTTATTATTAATTATAAAAAAGTTGTGATTTTTTTTTTTAAATTTAACTTCATTTTTATTATTTTAAATTAAAAACTAAAACACAAAGTTAATCTAAATCATTTAAACATTATGAAAAATATCTTCAGTTGTTTCACATTTTTTTTTTTTTTTTTTAGAAAGAATATTTTAAAAATTCAAGGATTCTCTTCTAAAAGAGAAACAAATAGAATATTTTAAGGTATTTTTTACCAAAAAAAAAGCCTTACGCATTCGGTTAGTTTGTATGTCTATCCGCAAAATACCTCGAGAAATCAACTTAACAACATTTATTTCTTGAAATTTTTTGTGAACAGACAAATAAATCATTCCTCAATAATCAACTTGTTTTAGTTTAGAACTTCCTATTTAACGCCAAATTAAATATTAGGCAAGCTTAAAATTTTAAAAAAGCTAATATTTGAAACCTTTTATACGTTTATAAATGATATTTACTCTTTTAAAAGATTTCATATTTTATTTATATGAAATTTTTTTGTAAAAAAAATGCCATAGGCTAACGTTTTTTTTTATAACCGATGAAAATTTTATAGTATGTTTTATAATTATCATTAATTAAATCAGCGTAATGAAATAATTTTTTTTATAAATAATTTCTTATAATACTTATATACATCTTATTTTATCTAACAATTCTTATAATTTAGTTTTCATAATTAACATCTCTTATAAAATCTGTTTTTTATTTTTGGTTAAAAAATTATAAATCAAATCGTAACATATGCCTCTTATATTATACTACTACTATTGACCAAATACAGCGTGATTATCATTCATTAATTCTAGTCAAATTATTATCATTATCAACACAAAACTCATAGTTAATGTGTAATTATTTAAATTTACATGTAAGTTGGAGTTTAAGAGTTTAATTGCACAATTTAGTCTTAACTCCTAAGAGATCATTGTTACGAATAATAAAGATAATTTATTAAGATGAATTTGTTTGTCAACTATGAAATATTCATGGAAAATGACCATAAAATAAATTTTTATTGTTTTAATTGTAATTTATATAAGACAATAATGATAGATATCATTTCGTATGAACATGTTATTATTTATGAGCTATTGTATTGAAAAATTTACCATGTGTAATTGTATTTATTAATAATATTATTTTAATCTGACGCATTTATGACACACGCGAGAGAATTAATCATTGTTTTCTGCTGCATTAATATGAAAAAAAAAAAAATTAAAAATAATAAAAAGGAATTTAAAAATAAAATAATCTAGTAGTTAAGATTATCTAGGATTTTTTTAAAGCAATCATTTGATTGAAAATTTTCCTTGATTAAAAATATAATTATATTTATTCTGTTCGTCTTACATTCACTGGCTGGAGATAATTTTTATTTTTTCATTAGCAGGCAAATAGCAATTTTTTATATGTTTTTTCATCAGGAAAATATATAAATTTATTTATTTTTTACTATAGTTTGTAAATATTTGCGTTTTAAAATATTAAAAAAAAAAAAATGTCGATTATTGTATTGATTTTTATGAAAAAAATATATATATATATATATATATATAAATAACTATAATTCAAATGACAAAAACTTAAATGTGTCAGTTTTATAAAGCTAATTGTATAAATTTTAAAAGAATGAAACAGTTTGAAAAACAAGATGCATAAGCACAATAATCTGGTGACATCAGCTCATTCAGACAGATGCAGGAACATCTGTTTTTCAATCTTTTGAAGTATGGGATGTCACATGACTAGTTGCTAGGATGGATAAAGGAGCAAATAAATAGCAAATTTATCTCAGATTTTCCGCAACGGTATTGATCGCCAGTTCAAACGAATATTTAATCGAATCAGATGCTATTTAATCATTTCTTATCTAAAAGATAAAGGAAAAAAAAAACTTAAACTATTATTATTATTACTATTATTCTTTTCAATCTTATAATATTCGAGTAAATTATTTAAATTCCTTATATGTACTGTACTTAAATGATAAAAAATCAACATGTTTTTGTAAAGATGTTTAAATTAACTATTTTATCGATTTTCTTCTTATAAAAATAAAATTTGTTTTATAAGATTAAATAAATAAAAGTCTTTGCAAAACTTAAATTTAATTTTTAATACAGTATTATCATTTTGTTCTTTTTTTTTACTCGAAGTATTTTATTATTGTTATTATTTTAAGTCGATTAATTGAAAATAAACATTTTAAAATTTTAACGCATTTTCTAAGCTTATCAGTTTATTTAAAGAATAACTTCAAACGAATTTATTAAATCTAAAATGCTTCTTTGACCGAAAAAAAAAAAATAGTGGAAATGGATTTAATAGTCACTACTTTAACTCTAGAAGTGCGTGTTCCTGAGACATTTTGAAGCAATTTTTCAACTTTGCTTTTCCCCAAACAAGAAATCTCTCTTCATTTTTCATTTTCTCCAACCAGTCTCAATTTTAAAATGGATGTCAAAAAATATATAATAATAATAATTTTGGTAACTCGAGTATTTATATATAATTTTCATCAATCCTGATATTCGATAACGATAAACACGTAATGCTACTGTTAATCACCAATAAAAAAAAATTAAAATTTATAAAAATAAAAAAAATATATATATATGTATAAAAAGTAGTTAAAGCGTTTTATTTTCTTAATTTAAAGATATTTCTAAATTGTTTTCCATCTATATAAAGGCAGTTTAACTAATCAAATACATTTTATCTGAATTAATTTAGTTTAGCTGAGTAGTTGTGATAATGGGTCACTATTTGCTTCAGGCGACAGCTCTGTTAATGGATTGACAATTAGATTATCGAAATACAAGAGAAACACACAATAATGCTTAATATTTTTCCATTAAATCATTAATTAAAATTTGATACTTGAAGGTTATATTATTCATTAAAATAAATTTACAATAATAATTCATTACGTAATTTAAATTTATTATTATTTTTTTATAATGTAAAATTTGCTTAGGTAAGTCGGAAAGAAATATTATTAATAGATATATATTACCTTACAAATTATCTTTCATACTGCTCATTATTTAGATGTACATGATTCATCAAACATTTATAGCGAATGACATCAGCAGAGTGAGACACAATCTTTCCTTAAATAAAATGTCACTAAGATCTTTATTATATAAAAGAGACTAAGATTTAGTATCATTCCGAAAACAAATATATATAATTAATGCACACACATACACACAATGCATAAATATGAATTATTAATTAACTTTATCTGCCATAAAGTTTAAAAGAAGAAAATATATTATTTGAATTTGTTAAGATTGTATAATCTGTTGTAAGAGTAATGATAATTAAATAGATAATTTAATATCAAATTCGCATCGTTTGATAAAAATCATACTGGTTCGAGTGATCTAATTTTAACATAATCAATAATATCTGGTACTCGCGTGTAACGACAGTCTATTAATTTATTTGTCTTGTCAGTAAGACAGAATTTTATTAGAGTATCGAACAGAAAAAGAAAACTGAAAAAGAAAAAATTAATAATAAAAATTCTTAAAATTAAAATTCGAAAAAAAAATCTCTTTTAAACTTAAATGTTATTTATCGATGTTTAATTTCGTAATCCCCCATTTTGTTGTTTATAGAATAAAATAGCGTGTTCTTATGACCTTGAAATTTGGAAACCTTGATCGTTCTACACATACAGCTGTCCCAAGTATTGCAAAATAATTACACGATATAGTTGCACTCGGTTCAAAAACATTACCGATAAATATATTAACATAATCATTATTTCTGCAGATTAAATATCCTGCTGTACAAATAATTTCGAAACGAATATATGCTGAATTTATCCTGTTTATAAAGCTTTCTGTTATTTAATTTAAAAAAAAAAGAGGAAACAAAATGTTAGTATTAAATCTGAAGGAAAATAATTTAAGCCATTTTATGTATTAATAACTCTTTAGCAAAACTTTTCTTCAAATTATTCGTTACGTCTGTCAGTCTGTTAAACACTAAAAATAAACTATAGCTATTCGATGGTAAATAAAATTTAGATCAAGAATAAAGCCGATAGATTATGTTTAATCTTACTTTTCATTAAAATCTATCCAAACTCGAAGCAATTTTTATATACTTCGGGTTTGAATTCTTTTGTTTTTTTGTCTGCGCGCATTTAATATATTTAATAGACTTTACGTTTAAAATATATTTTATAGCCTTATATCGAGATAATATTTTCAAAAGTTCCATTTGTCAATTTAATTGTCAATAACTTATGTCAAATAGTATAAAATTGGACTTTTTCCAATATCGAAATTGAATTTTCTTTATATCGTTTAAAACAGTATAAAAATAATATAGAAGGCTGTCAATCCTTTAGAAAATAATAAATAACTTAAGCCTTGGAATAGATATCATTGCACTAGAAAGATCTTTTTTTTTTATAAGATTTATCCTTTATGTGCAATATTTCCTCGAGTTATCGAGATAACTAAAGATACTTCTGGTTATGAAACACAATTTCTAACGAAATTACCACAGTTTTCAGCTGCACCTGTTCTCAGTAAATAAATTTACCATTTTATGTTTATCTAAATATTGTATAAAAATAAAAACCGACCGATTATTACATAAATAAACTACAGTACTTAATTATTTGAAGTACTTATATTTATTTTTTAATCGAGTAAAACATCGATTAATATATACTGTACTTGTCTGCGTGTTCATTCGTTGTTAAATCATTCTCAAATGTTAGTTGAAAATAAATAAATTATTTGTCCTCCTTCGTATTAATAACATATTTTACAATCAATAAATGAATTTTAAAGCTGTTTGTTATCTTATACGATTTAAGCGACTGTTTATTTTAGTAATTTATTATCAAGAAAAGGTCGAAGTTAATCCCATAGAATTTATTGTTATTACTTATTAGTTTCAAAACTCGTATTAATTAATCAGAAGAATTTTAAAATGGGTTACGACTACATCTAAAGAATTCTTGCGTAACATTTGTTTCATAAGTCATTAGTGTTAAGTGCTATCATAAGTGTTACTGTTACAATTTCTTAGAATAAATAAAATTGAAACTACTATTCCGGATCATTTCTTTTCTTTAGTTTTATATTAATTGTGTGCACTATCATAAATTGCGGTTACTTTTTTGATTTAGTAAGTGAAATTTCGAAATAAAAATAAGTTTAAGTTAGCTGCAATAATATTGATTTTTTTTTTCCTCTCTTTACTAACATTACACAATTCTTTTGTTATAAGATAAATTTCCATTAAATTTATTTTTCAGTAACATTAGCGAATATTTTCTTTGCATAAATTATATTTCCACTGTCATCTCGTAATCAATAAATAAATTAATATATTTATTGAGTAATTTCTAATTTATGGTTATTCTATTATTATTTCGATTACATATTTTTTTTTCTAGATTAAATTTTATTAAACAACAAAAAAATATAAAAATCCTAGTTTGTGAAAAATTTTTTTTTATCAATTCTTTCTAAGTTACGATTGATCTTTTAAGCTGAAGTAGTCATTGTTTGATTTTGTTTTTGAAGGAAAAGTAAATTGTTTGGATTTTAACTAAATCTATTTTTTTTTTTTTCTTTTACTTTCGAGATTACTGTAGCGCTGTATCCCGAAACGAAATGCATTTTTTTTTTTAATTCTTAAATTAGTAGCTATGTAAAAAGTTAACATTTTATTTATTTTTGTAAGAAAGAATTGAAGTTCGTCACAGTTTTTTTACATCAGAGAATTTTGTATCTCTATACTTATTTTTTTATTATATAAAAAGTATCAAATCGAAATATATATATATATATATATGTATATACTATATATATATATACATATATTGAATGGATATTTTTCAATTTTGAAAGGAACTTTTCATTTCACATCATCTCTATGCAAAAATGTTTGAAAATCACTGAAACGTTTCAACTTTATCAAAATTGATCGGAAAGGAATTCTATTAATCTAAGACTTGTTTCCGCTCATCCTTTTTACTTTCGTCATAACGCAATGGTGTCAAATGGAATTGTGCCAATAGATCCAAGGTTAAACTAGATGAGTTTTTCTTCGTTTTATTTACTTCTAACATTTCTTATATTGTCTTCAGCAAATTTCCCCTAAACTTTTGTTACAACGACTTTAATGATCCAATTACTTTCAAATGACTTTTCGGAAGAAAACAAAAACATTACCTGCAAAGAAATCGGAAAATAAACAGGGCTATTATTTTAATCACAAATTTAAAATTAATAAGTTTTTTCTATAAATTTTATTCATAAAACTTAAATGTTAAAATTCCAATGATTAATAAACATCGAATTTTTATAACAACAATTTATCAGAGATAATAAATTTATAGAATCTCGAACTAGATATAGGAAAGAAGAAATTATATAAATATTTAAATTTATAATTTTTACAAAAAAGTACGAAACAATGCGGAGAAAACGAGAAAAATTGTTATCGTATATCAAATATTTGATATATTAGAATTGTTTTTTTTTTTTAAACAAAAGAGAGAACCAATTCAAATTATATCGCATTGTTGAAGAACAGTGTTCTACTTTACCGTTCTTGGAAACAAAAATGTTTCCAAGAACGGTGAAGAAAGATTAGAAATTGTTATTTATACAATAAAAAATTATTTTAGTGTATCGGAAAACTTATAACAGATAAAATTGTTATGGAAAAACCAAGAAGAATAAGTGTTATTTGCTTAAAGTTTCAGACAGAAGAGAAATATTTTTATGATGTATCTTAAACAAAATTGCGGATTCTATTTTTAAAGTAAACAAATTATATAAAAATTTCCAAGTTTAAAATAAAAATCAATATCCTGCTTTAACATATTTTGGCAAAAGCTTTAGCCTTAAATAAACTCAGCCCTAAACACTTCAGAAGATAAGGTGAATGAACAGTAAAGTCATTGTCCGCATCACTGCAGACAGATTTCCTGGATAGCTGTAATGCATCGAAAGATTATATACAGCAATACTAATGCATCAATAATTATTCTTAACATATATAAATCTTATAAAAATTCTTTTGATAAAGAAAACAATTCTTTTCCAGACAAATATATATTTTAAATGTTCAATTTTATATAACGATATTTTTCTTTTAAAGCAAAGTAAATTTTCAAATTATTTCCATCTTAATAGAAGTACAAATAATTACTAAAAGAAGAAGGTAAAAAAAAAATTTTTTTTCTGGAAAATAAATTAAATTTTATTACAGAAATATGATAAAAATAAAATTGAAATGACTATAAACACTTTATTATTTAAACTTTAAAAATAAGATATTTTTTTTATAGTTAATTTATAAAATACAGTTTTTCTTAATATTTTTTTTTCCTCGACTAAAAACATTAAAAAATTATTACTGGAAACTTTTAAACTTCATTAGAATAAAATTCACTATTAAATAAAATGAAGCTAATATATTCACATTAAGTTAAACAGGAGTAGGAAAAAGACATTAAATAGTAGCCATTAATTCATAAACTTCAAAAATAATAAGAGTAACCATCTATTTTGATCTCTATCGATAATAGTTTCTATTATCAAATTTGAAACGAGTAAGGAAACTCGCAATAAACATCATTAATCTGCTGGATTATTGATTTAGACCGAGTTTCCAATATTCTTGTAACTAAACGTCATTTCTTGTAGAAAACATTCATTAATAGATTCCAAATGCGATTCTAATCTTTCACGGGTATCAAATTATTTTTCCTATCTTCTCCTGTTGACAAATTATCCTAACTCTGTCAGTGCTTTAATAATGTCTCGAGAGACTAATGGCTTCTGTATGGAAATTTTAACTTCATTTTTCTAAAAACTTTTCGAAACATAATGGCAATTAGATTATCTGAAATTGAAATTGAATATGTCATTATATTTTCTTTTATCATTTCCGTGTAAGGATTTTAATGATTATCAGAAATTGTTAGATGTTTATGTATGCCTATGCATTTTCTTTTTTACCTAAAATTTCTTACCAGTTTTTTAGCAGCTAATAATAAATAACATGTTAGAATTTAATAGTTTAAAATTTGTTTTATATTTACCACCATAGGCAGGTATAAATACTGTAATTATAATCATTTTTTAAGCAGATTTTTATGAAAAATCCGAACATATTTCCGCACACTTATAGATGTCTCCGCTGATTTAAATTTTAAATTTATAACAAAATTTTATGATTGAAGGCAATTTTATTTAAATTTTTTTAAAAGATTCACCGAAGAAAAATTAAATTTAAAAAACAGTTCTCGCAGTTTTATTTAAACTATGATCGGTAAAAATAAATTATAAGACGTGTAAATGAAATTTGACGGATAAAGTTTTCGTTTAGAAATATTTTAGGTCATAAAAACATAATGACTTTTCTATTCGTGTAAAAGGAAACTTTTCGAAAATTATTTTTGAAATTTAAAAATTTTACTATATATTTTTTATTTATTTTAATTTTTTTTTTAGAATTTGATTCTAAATATAATAAATAAATAATGAACAAATAGTTTGTCGATATCTTTCTTTAAATGACTTTAGGCTCTAAATGTTGATCTTATAAAATATTACTAGATAAATTATTTTTTGAAAAATATAAATTATTCTATTTTTATCCTTAGACTGGATTCTTTCGAGAATAAATCATCAATATTCTATGATAGATATTTGGTAATAATGAGAATTTTTAAACACTGTATTGTTTGAATCTCTTCCGTAACATTAATAAAAAACAATTATTTTTATACATTATTAAATAAATAACAATATATTTGAATTTTTATTTTAGAGAACAATATCATTATTTTTTAAATCATTTACTTAAAATGATTAATTAGCAAGAATCATATCAAATGGCTTAAAATTTTCTTTAGTTTCAATAGATTTCGGTGATATTTATTGACCAACTAAAATGATTAAAATCGAGTATTTTTTTAACTATCAATAGCTGATTCATAATTTATTTATAAATTTTTAGCTAAGCACTATAACTACAAAATTTAATTTTTCCTTTCTTGTACCTTATGTTAAATATTAAAATGATAATATTTAGTAACTCTAGGATTTAAAATAAATATCTGTTTGTATTATATCATAAATAAATTATTACAGATTGTCACGTTCCATTAATAAAAACGATAATTTGATTAATTTTTTTTTTCCTATTAAAATTAGAAAACCGAATTATTTAAATTGTAAAATAAGAAAATTTTTACAGAACTTTTGCGCTTCTTTCTAATTTTTATATAGAACAGTAGTCATCTAACACAAGTATGACCTAAAATATTAAAGTGTGAATAAATTAAAGACCTATATTAGTTTTATCGCTATATATAGTCAACGCCCGGCCCTGGTTTTAGCCTGAATTCTACAAAGATGCGAGACCTAAATTTATAGAATATATGTTAATAAATATTACGCCTCTTTAAAACATCTCTATAAAAAAATTATATATATATATAAAATTTTTTTCCTTCTTTCATTATTCTGATAAAAATCAATGTTGAAGCTTAGATTTGATATAATGATCAGCTGAAGTCTTCAGCTTCAGGTCCAATTGGAAAGAAGCCAAGCTACACATTCTTCAACAAAAGTGTATTTCTCTAGAGCAACAATTCACTGAGGCAAAGAAAGATAGGATAGACATTGTCTACTTTCCTATTGTCGATAAATAATGCCTTTTAGATCAAAATAGTTAATCTATAAATCTTTGTAGTCTATCTATTAAGAAATAGGAATCAGTTTTTGATGATTTCGTTTCGTTTAGAAAATGAAATTCGAGTTAGTGGTTATTCTTTTTATTCTGTTTAAGCTCAGTTTTTTTTTTTTTTATGTTAAAAAACCAATTTGTTTGGATCCGCTTTGGAAAATAATCCTAAAAAATAAAAATAAAAAATTATAGCATTTAATTAATTTATTTCGATTAAAATAATTTTGCGAAACCAGAGAAGAAAAAAATTATGAATGAATATTCGAGAACAGTTCATTCTATTAATTTTAAATAATAAAAAATAATTAAACTTTCTCATGAATATTATCGATCAATAATTTAAAATCGAAGCGTTAATTTAAATAATCTTTAATCTTCAAATAATGACAAGTAGCATTAAGTTGCAGAATTTTGTTAATCCCATTTCGAAAGATTTTTCTGTTATAAAATTTAGTATATGATTATTTTTTTTCCTTTTTTTTTAGGATTTGAATTACAAATTTTATTATCTATATTTTCTCGGCGATTTCGGTGACGATTTAAGATTTTTAGATTGCACTGTATAAATTTTTACTGGACTAGCTGATAAAATAAATAATTTATATGTAAGATTTATCCGAAATATCCGTTTCATGAATACAAACAATTTTTATTAATTCATATGTAATCAATATTTCATTTGTATTAAATTATGAAATATTTGAAACTAGTTTTCTGACCTCATACGATATCAATTAAATGTGTTCGATAGATAAAATGATATAAAACATTTTAAAACTGTGAAAATATTTTTTTTTTAAATATAAAGAAACTAAAATAAAAGAATAGATTTTTTGTTCTTATCTTTAACAAATAAAAAAATTATTCTTAATATTCTAATTTTATTCATGGAAATAACTTCATTCAATAGAATTTTTATTCTATTCAAAAAAATGAAATGTTTCTTTTTGACCCCATTCTTTATACAAGGAAGATATTTAATGTACTTTCTCGTGAATGACCTTATTGCTCTTCCTCTTCAATGTACTTTACTTCGCATCAATTACTAGTTTTTCGGGCATCATCTAAAATTACACATAATAATAATAAAATTTTGAAAGGATTTTATGTAACCGTTCTAAAACTTAATTGCTTTTGTTGTATGTTTTTCTTAACTAGTTACGTTAACTCGTTATCTAAACAGCCCGGAAGTACACAAATTACTTGATAAGAAATAGCTGTCAACATACGTTCTTCTGAATAACAATCGAATATGGGTGGATGTACTGTCGTGAGTGCAGATGGCCTAGATAGCATCAAGCATTAACCAGATCCCTTAGATTTTTCGTAATAAACATGACTCTACAATTGTGAAATTCATTTAAAGTTTTTATAAAATATGTGTCTACGTCTGTAAAAATATATACATGTAGTTTTTATTAAAATATTAGTATATAAACATCTGTCCTTTTTTTCTTTCTTTTTTTAAAATAATCAGTAAAGTCCTTTTTTACTGATTATCTTTTAGGAGTAATAAAACTAATAATCACTTCAGTTACGGAGTAATAACAGAGTACCGCGCTGTATTATCAACAGTAACATGATCATATACTGTATACGTAATCTTCGAAGAAAAATATTATTCGTATATCATTTATTGAATTCCATAATTAATATAAACTGCTGATGATAATTTATTCGAGTTTAATATCTATTTCTGCAATAATATTCAACAGTTTTTAAAAAACTATTCGTCATACAAAGAAAACGTTTAAGCAAGATTGATATAATCTTTATCGCTTACTGGTGCAAAAGCCATGATGTTGGTGTCCTTTAACGTCTTGCTTTTCATCAAATCGTCCTTCTATTTTTATTATCCGTTTCACGTATGAGAAGACAATGCAACTTTATTAACAAATCCCATTTCTTTGCCGTTTATTGTTCTAGACGATTATTATCTATGAAAGAGTCTATTAATTTTTGAAATCTACTTGTCATTCTACAGAAATATTTCCCTTTGCTTATTTTGGATGCCTATCAGTTGCTCTATTTTGTAAATGTTTTTCGTGCTTTGCATGGTACACGAATGTCCCTGAAGAAAGGACAAAAACAATTTATTTTCTATATAATTAATTCCTAGATCGTCTCTTTAATTTATGCTAATTTTACAGAAACGGATCATCATTAATACGCGTTATTAACATTAAACTATATAAATTTAATACTGTGTTTTGAAAACTTGGAAAGTAGTTAAATTAAGCAATATGGTGAGAGAAGGAAATGCTAGAGAAAAGAAAGAATAATAAATGTCAAGGTTAACAAGTGGGTTTGAGTTCCGTCATCAATTTATATTATTCTATGAATATAATATATTTTTAAAAAATTCTGTCGTATCTTAATGCCAATTCAAGTGACAGTACGGTCAACTAGTAAATTAATTATGGAAATCTTGTCCTGTTATCTATACAAATAAAAAAAAAAAATGAATATAGAATTAAGAGTTTCAGCTTTTATATTTTTATGTGTTAGTTCCCGTTTAAAACAAAAGTCGTCAGTGCAATCATTTTCCTTGTTTTTCCCAATAAATCAAGCATATAAATGTGTTCTTCTTTTAACGTTCGAAACAAAATTTAAAAAATAATAAATTAAATAAAAATAGTAATAATTTTACACGCATTATATAAAGAAATTTTTAAAGATAATTTGATATTTAAATAATCATGCATCTATAGATTTCTAACAATCTATTACTAAAAACTTTCATAATATTACACTTGAAACTGGTTTCTATTCTGACAGTTGACCTATACAAGTGACTTACGCAACTTTATAATATGTTATCATTCATCTGATAAACTAATAATAATAATAATAATAACGCAGTCGAACTTTTACATGCTGTTGACACCATTTTAATAAGCCACTTATGATCTAGTTGACTCACTGTCGTTAAGATTTTTAAATCTAAAAACAAGAACAGTATATAGTTGAGATAATTAAGGTTATCATATTTTTATATTTTAAATTTAGAAATAATAAAAATCGTTAGCCTGAAAACATATACTGTACATTTTCTCATTTAAATATAACGAATTAAGCGTGAAAAAATATTTGATCGGAGTTGGTAAAATTTATTTTTGTACGGTGTGATGCAGTACATCGCACGATAATTTATTTTTATTAATCAGAATTATTTTATGCTATAAATATCTAAAGATATTATACTGTATATTATATTTTTAATTTATCATCCAAAGATAAATAAGATAAATAAAAAAAAAAAAGATAAATAAGTAGAAAAAAAATTATCATTAATCTTTTAAATTAAATTCTGAAATTCTAAGAAGACATGACAAAGCTTTTTATGCTAGCAATTACTGTACAGAATTGTCAAAATCTGTACAGATCTAAAAACAGGCTAGTATTTATTATATATTCGCAATGCCTTGGTTTTTAAATGATTTATTTATGTTAATTATCTTCAAACAGTAACTTATTGTAGAGATCTATATCGATATTTCAATACTACATATCACAATGGAGTTGTTTTTTTTTTTTGCTATTGAAGTTACTGTCCTTTGTCTTGATCAAAGTACTGTACATAATTATGTTAAATTTAAACTAGATTGCTTAAAATTCCATTAATAAGCTTCGTATCCTATTGCGCCAGCCATATATTCGCATGATTCCAACTAACCAACCAATAAATCTATTGTGACAAGACTACATAATATTATTAGATTAAGTTTTAATAATTTAAATCACGAATATGAGAACTGATATCAAATTCAATCGATTTTCAACATAAATTTTGTTCTTTCTTGTATTTCACCGAAATTATGTACTAATCGTAGGCAGATCCACGCAATTTATCTAAAATTGTGTAAAGTTTTAAAAAATTCGATATTTTAATTGCAACAAAAATATTTTCCAATATAGAGAGACGCATATAATTTCGATATAAATTATAATGATTTAGAATATAAATAGTGTATCCAAATATAGTCTATTGAGAATTAACAACTGTATAATATTTCTAAATATAAGATGCCTAAAGAAAAATTAAAAAAAACCTCAGTAACTATCGATATTGCTTGTAATAGTTGTTATTTAATAAGGCTGTATATTACATAAAAATGCCATTTTAAAAAATAAAATAAGAATACTTGTAAAATGAATAATAGATGAATACTTGTACTGTATAAACCTTAATCTCAGCGCAATTTTTTGCCTTAATGGAGAAAGAAATTGATCATATATAATGGATAGTTTTATAATATTTTTTATTATCATAAAACTATGCATTGTTACTTAATATTTCGTTACCAGTCTATTCTTTAGTGTTAATTTAATATTTCGCAATACGCTTTATATAAATTACAGTTATGAATTTATATATTCGATCTATTTAAAACTAATATATATTTACTACTAAAGAAAAACGAAATTAATAGAAAGTAAATAGATTAACTTAAGTGGATCCATAATCAGCCAATTAAATAGTCATCTAATAATATTCATATTTGTCATAATAGAATAATTTATTACTACATAAAATTGAATTTAATTTACCAAATTATAAGTTTATATGTTGATTAATTTACATTCCCTGTGAGATGATGGAATTGTCACTAGGGTGATCGACACGTAGAGTGGGTCTAATCTTGATGATGGGACAAACATCATTGGGATATTCAATGACCCGCTGATTCAGCAGTTGTTAGTTTTGCCAAAAGACAGGTTCGAGGTCGACTCGTTCCTGGTTTACCAATAAATTCAAGGTTTCATTGATAAGGACACGAAAAAGCCCTCTTCTTTCATTAATGAGAAGTTGCCCCATTCTTCTATCAACGCTGGCTGATTCGACTAGAATAATCTTATTATAGATAATTATATGATTATCAGACACGATATACTAAACTTTTTTAATAAACATTAGCTATTATTAATGTATCGCGGTAGTTAACTTATATAAGTTCAATCTTTCTGACAACGTTTCTTTCTAAGAGTTGTTATTTATGGACTATTGCCAAAATGAAAATACAGTATTTAGATAACTTACTCGAATTTCTTTTATGTTGGATTCAACATTTTAAAATATTGCTAATGCTAGCGTATGGATTATTTATAACATGATGCAATATACAGCATTACAAAACGATTTTCCTCTTATTTATAAACAACTGTCAAATTATTTAGTCGCTGCAGTTTATTTATAGCGATACCGGAATATAATTAGACAGGTTTACTAATTTATTTTTATTTTTAATTCGAAAATTAACTTTTTAACTTTAGCCAGGATTGATCGCGCTGTAAATTATTTTTATCTTCAAAGTAGTTTTATAATATTGCCGAGTTATTTAATATTCGGAAGAAAAATGTGTTAACCTGTGTAAGAGAATTCTTTAGTTTTAGTTAATGCATTAAACAGTTATACGTTCGGTTTCGTTCTTACTTGTTCATTTTGATTAATTACGAAGGTTTAGCATTTTCGAAACGGTGTTTAATGCATAATTGTGCACTTCTTTTCATGTGTTATTTTAAATGCAGCTGTTTTGGCTCATCATACATTTATAGCCTTGGCATTTATTGCACAATATTATTAGTCATTCACATTCCATTTCTATCATTTTTATTACATGAAAAGAAAAAAATTGTTTATCATATTAAATTCTTGGAATCTTCAGACGTATCTACTCTAATAATCTAATAACGAAATCTGAATAAGATAATGACCTAAAAGAATATAAATTTTTAATTCGACAGAATGAGATTTCACATATGATTATTGCATAATCTGAATTCTCGTTGGATAAAAATTTTATCAACCCCTTTAGAATTAACTAAACTCGTATCGTTTCACTTCTCGTTAACTTTTTGCATCTATTCTACTCGATGGTGATGTAATTCTTGAAATTATATTCATATCTAAGCGCATAAATTTTTATCATTTCCAACGCTGATAGATAATTAAATTTGTTAACGAGTTGCGGGTCTATGGAAATAGCAAATATTTGGTTATAAAAATTTATTTTACGTAATGCAAATACCTTAATTAAGACTATTATAATAAATTTTTTCCAAAATTTCTAAAACATAGCTTGAGTTATAAATTTAGAAATTTAAAAATTCATTCGTATTATATTTTATTTCCATTATTTATAAATATTTTTAATAATAAATTTTCTTAGTAAAAATTCATAAGTTATTCTGTGATTAGTCAATATATCAGGAGTCAGGAGTCTATCAATATTCTCTTAAATTGAGGGTTGATATTACTTCTACAAAGGAGGAATCAATAAAGTCTGGAAGCACTCTGCCTAGTCTTTCAGAAGTGTTGTCACAGGAATCAATCTGTTAAAACTAAGCTTTCTGATTGCTGTAAGTCGAAGATGCTTACTAAATCTCTTATGTCTTTCCATCTAAAAGGATACTATTATTGAATAGTAACGATTTATAAATTCCCAACGTCCCTTTTAAGACGCTGTTTTGCTTATAAAGAGACTGTTTTGTCTTACCAGACATGTTTTGCTCAACACTGATTCAGCTAGACTGACAATAAGATTTATAATTCTTTCCTAGCGTAGATGTAAAAGTTATTTGTTTTATACAATAGGTACTCCGCATTAAATTTAGCTAGAAGCGAATGAACGAAACCATTTAAAAATATAAGATTTAACATTAGTTTATAATACTATATTCCTGATATTTTAAACATATTAACATTTATATTTTATTAATTTAATTATTTTTTCCTGTTTTGTATATTTACTGTATTTTGTATGTAGGAGGACTATGTTTATCATAATACTATAGATAAAAAGCATTTTATCAATTTTAAGTTTGTTTTTATTACGAAATAAAAAAGAATATTTTAATTTAAAATTTACTTTCTTAAAGTTGAAAGAAATAATATTATTAATTCTGTAATCCATCAGATTTATATAATATTCTTTAAAGTAAAAATAATATTACTCCTCTCGCATTACTGTATAAATCCTTTAAAAGGGTCTTTCCAATACTTCGAATAAAATAATTTCGATTTTTATAGCGCTTATTAAAATTTATTAAATAACAAATTTGTTTTTGAAATTGAAGTAACTATTTATAACCTAATAAATAAGATTCTTACATTTTAATACAGTTTAAAGAATGAAAAAAATATTAAAAAAAAAAAAAAAAAAATTTAACTTCTCGAACTTAAATTGATCGATTTAATTATCAATAATAAAACAAAATTTAATTAAATGAAACAAAATTAATTTAATATTTAGATAAATAAAAAAGAATAAATTATTTAAACAAGGAAACGTTTATAAAAAGAAATGATAAACGATAATGATTATTTTAAGACTTACATTCAGTATATATATATTTGTTGTTTGAACATTAAAAAATACAAAATATGTAATATACAAACACTATATATTTTGTATTTTTTTGATGTTCAAACAACAAATGTCTTTCCAAAAGAAAAGAAAAATCAGTTTTTGTAATAAACAAGATCAGAGTAATCAGTTTTACTGGAAGAAAACAATATGACAACAAAATTAGTATTTTATTTTGAGAATGTTCACCATGACAAACAATCTTTTACAGCAATTTCCCGGATAAGTGATACAACAATCCATTCCAAGTGTGGTGAGCAATAGCAGACAACAGATCACAAAAGACAGTCTTTTGCTTTGAGTAACATTTCGTATATTTTTATACATTTCCTTTGTCTTTACATTCTTAATACATAAATTTTCTTTCAAATACATTACATACAATAAGAAATATTAGAATATAAAATGCATCTTCTTTATTATTTTATTAATTCTTTTTCATTATGTTTTATTGAACTTTAATATAAAAAAGTAATGAAAGCATATTAATAAATTTTAATAAAGTACATTTATAATTTATATGGTTTCTAATATAAAGCATAAAAATTAATTAAAATTTGGAATGTCGTTTTCCTATAAATAAGTGATTACTGTATATTATCTTCTACAATTTTATCTGAATTAACTTCGAACAATAAAGAGACAACGAGGCCTACATAAAATAGTACAAAGTTCAACACCATTTAAAGATCATGAAAATGTACTTTGATACTACTTTCAGTTGTCCTATTTACAATCTATTTAGAAACATTTTTTAAAACTAAAGACGGTAATGAATAAATAAAACGCATTTGTATTTTATTCTAAAACAAAAGTGTTAACCTATTTTTACCGTCTTAGACTTTTTTCTAACATAATAAATTACTTGTTTACTTAAGAATAAATACATAATGTAGATTTAGACAAGTTTATAGGCATATAGAAAATTAGGTCATATATGGCATCTTAAACAGAGTTTAAAAATTCTTTTTCAAAGATGAAAATATTTTAATTAATGACATACATCGTGTTAGAAAATAAAAATCTTATATTTTTAAGTATAGGAATACTTTTTGAATGGATTCTTACACGACGAAAGTTGGGCGAAGTAAACATTGAATTTTTGCCTTTAGACATCAAAAAGTTTTGTGGTTTGTCAACTAAAAATAGTAAATTTCTCCGAATTTGTCATGTGGGTGTCTACCATAACAATCCCTCACTTCTATTGTTATTCCTTGTTCATGAATCACCTAGTCAACCATTTAAAAAGGCTGAATCTGCAGTGTTGCAGTTAGTAATAGATGACACTTTTCCAATATTCTATTCAATATATAAAATTATATACTATTTACATTTAAAATAATAAATGTAGTTTCAATTTTTAAATAATAGTTTCGAAAATAATAATATTTTAATATTCGACTGAATACAATTAATTTAGTGTAAATGATAGAAATTTGCGACAATATGTTGTTATTGAAAATTATAAATTAAGCGTATAAAGATACAATTTTTAAGTAAACAAAAATGAATTTTCTAACTTTTTAATTATTCTAATTCAAAATATCTTTCTACTACTCGTGTGAATTGACCTATTTATTTCTTTGATGTAAAATAAAAAATAAATTTATTGATGTATTTCATGAGAGAATTATGCTTATATTAAAAAATTAAATTTTAAAATCACTCCATTTCAACTCTACATAAAAAAAAATTAAATAAAATTAAATTTAAAAATAAATATTATTATAACTTATATGTTAAAAATAAATCTTTGTGTTTTCTTTTAAGGTTATCGATATTTTGAAATGCGATAAAATTAAACACATTTCCTAAATAGGTTCTTATCAAAAATAAATTTTATAAGTGAAAAAAAAAAATTAATTTACGGATAAATAAGTAAATAAATTCTACCATTCCTTTAGTTGAAAATTATGCTCTTAACATCTTTAACGAATAAATTTAGCGAATTAATTGAAAATATACTATAAAATATAATATATAATTATTCCCATGTTATTAACTCTTACATAAAATATAAGAGTTAATAACGTGATTTGTTAACTCTTTTATCATTTTAATTTTAGCAAGAAATTATAACTTTCTATAATTTTTAATATTTATTTATTTTTATTATTAGATCTGTTACTAATAAAAACGTAATGTTTGTAAGTTATCAATGACTTTATCATTATTATCACTATTCTTTATTGATAGACTAGTTTATTGTAAACGGTTGTTTTATGTTAACTTATATATAATGAAAATTTATAAATTTAATTTATTTACACGTTAATTTTTTCGTGATTTTTGTTCTTTTCACTTCTATGCTATGATGTGATTTGATACATTTAAATTATCTTACATTTCAAATTCATTTTTGATGCTATAGATGTATTCTATAACTAGGTAATAAAATATCTTTGTACGGTTATAGGAATATTGAATTATATACAGGGTGTCCCTGAAAGAATGGATAAGCCTGAAACACCTCATAGTAGAGCTATTGGGCAGTCAAAATAAAATACAAAAAAAAATATTTTCCAGGTAGTACCTAAGATATGTCACTTTTTTTAAAAATGT
>WUQG02402708.1:0-17322 GCA_011317285.2 Androctonus mauritanicus | reverse complement strand
GTACATTATGCTTCCCGGTCGGTTCCATCTATTACGTAATTTCAAGTATTACTATAATAATAAATTACTTTTAATATGAAGCATATTCTCTAACAAATTTTTGGAAATAGATATATCTCATTGTTACACTGTTATTATTCTAGACCACTGTTGAAAAGTGAATTACAACCTTTTTTCATTTGCTAATGCTTACAAAAATCTAAAAATATATTTATACTATTATTTATTGAGTACACAATAATGCTGGGCCTAAAAACTCAGCTAATAGCTACGTTTTAAAGCATTTGTATATCATCTTGGAGTAATCTAAGTTTTATTCCAGGTTTCACATCATCTTTTTCAGGATAGCTCCAGATACAGCCCATCTGTGTGTTAATTTATTTTTTATATATCTATTCTAAATATTTTGCAGGTAATTTTCATATTGATATATAAAATAAAAACATGAAATACGATTGAGAAGTACCATATTAGTGAAATGCTGAAAAATAAGGTATGTCTGTATATTTATTTCTACAGAATATTTGTTGATATAAAGTTGACAAGTATTATTTGGTATCTTAACATCAACAACTCATAGTATCAATATAAGTTTTGAGTGATACTGTTTCTAATATAAAATAAACTACTAATATTAATTACATAATTTAGATTAAATTTTGGTTTAATAAACCCAACTGATATATTTAATATTTTATTCTGAGAAAAATGAAATATATTACATAAATATTTTACAAAATACACATGAAAGCATATCAAAAATTTCTAAACTTAATATTGAATAATTGTTAAAAAGATTTTGAATTTCTATTTATCTATATAAATTATATGGATAAATTGTTAATTTAAGATGGCTTTTCTAAACTAAGAAATTAAAAAAAAAAAAAAAAAAAAATTATTCAATGTACAGTATTTTACATTTATTAAATATTGTATTTGAATAATTTTATTGAACTCCAATAAAATGAAATTCCTGAATTTAATTCTATTTTAATGAAATATATATATATTTTTTTATCAAAATAATTTTACATTCAATGGACATCTATACTACTAAAATTATTTCACAATAAAGAAATATTTACTATATTTAAATCAATAACTGTTTATTATTAGAAAATAAAATTACTAAAATTTGATTTTAATGTACAATTCTGTAAATGTCTATTTAGAGAACAAAAAAAATATATATATATATTTATATATTTGTGTGTGTATATCACTATACAATATTTAGATTTTATTAGTAAACATGACTTTGTAAACACTTTTTAAGTACAATAATTATTCCCATTAATTTGAGCAGTCAACCACTAAACAATGGAATGAAAATGAGATCCAATTCACATTCTTTTATTTTAATTGGTGAAGTTAAATTAGGGTATTTATTTAGTTCATAAAACAAACCGTGTTTAAACATTAATCTGGATGATTTTCAATCACTTCATTTACAACTGAATTAGTATCATTTATTTCATTAGACTGATTCAAATTATTTTCTTGATTGGCACTTGTAGATTCTTGTGGTGGAATAATTGATATTGTAGTGTGGCAAAGTGGACACTTATCTTGTATGTAAAGCCATTTACGCAAACAAGTCCTGTGAAAATAATGTTGGCAAGGTGTGAGACAAGCTGTCTCCATATTAGCAAAGCATATGGCACAGACATCATTATGTTCAGCTAATTGTGTTGCTGTTGCAGCAGGTAATGATTCAGCTTTTTTTACAGCTTCACGTCGAAGAAGAAAACTTTTCCATCCTGTCTGCAATCTCTGCCAGACATTAAAATAACAATGCACTAAAAGAATTGAAGCATTCACCCAGTTCCATTTGCCTGTTGATTCCCATAATCCCATACCAACAACAAAAACAGCAACAAGAAATTCCAAAATTTTTGTAACAGCTCTTGTATAGTATACGACATCATCCAAGCTTTCCCATGCTTCATCACCAGAAGAATCATATAAAAAGAGACAATGTACAACAAAAAGATCCAAGACTTGAAAAGAAGTCAACACACAACTCAATAAAACAATCATCATCCAAAAATCTATTGGAAACATACTAGATAATATATAAGTTAAATAGAGAGGAAAAACAAAGAGAATACAACATAAACTAAATGCTCTTATGTGACGATTAACACTTTTGCTACGAGAAGCACTCAAAGATAATACAACTGGTTCTGTAATTTCTAACATTGACTGTAATAATGAAGACAGAACAATAAAAAGAATGATTGTCATTACTGCCATTCTTGCTGGCATTTTCATTTCAGTTAATCCTGTCTGAAGTGCAAGTAAAACAAATGTAAACCCTTCTGTCCACCCACTATGCATGGGATTATCATGAAGAAATGCAGTACGACCTTGTAAATAAGCCTTTGTAGCACATAAAGCAAAATATGATAAATATGAAACTGTGACAGAAGTAGCAACTAGAGTTACAGGACTTGCACAAATAGAACTGATAGTACTAAGTACAGTAATATACCATTCATCTCCCCAAACTGAAACTTTTTCACGCTGATAAAAATTTCCAACTAATCTGGCAATAAAATCAATTAGCCAAAATACAGCAAAATGTGTTGGAACAAATAATTTGTTCCATAATACAGTCAGTAGAGCCATCCATCCATAAATTTCAGCAATAAGCAAAGCATCCATATATGCCAATTTTACACAGTCTAAAATTACTGGAACATGATGATAAATATAAAGGAAAATACTGACTGCAATTGATGCACTGCTAAAATTATGAAACATCTGAAGTGTTTCTATGGGAAAATCCAATAATCTAGCTACTACTGGAAGAGAACAACTGGAAAGAAGTAATAATGGTGGTCTTCCAGCACTTTGTAAAAGAGAAGACACAAATCCAGAAATAATGATGTGGGCAGTCAACATTGATAACTGTCGCTGTAAGAAATATGGGTCTTTATTCTTTGTTTCATTATAACCTTGTTCCATCTGAATATAATATCCAGAGAGTAAATGAGAACTAAAAAGGAGAGCACCACCAATGAAATGTGTATAGAGTGCACGAACATAAGGTAATGGTAGTAGTAGTAAAAGAAATCCATGGAATAATACTGCAAAAAATAATGAAGTTCAATTAAATACTTTGAGTAATTAACAATGCTTTAAAATTAATCATACATTTTATTTGTATGCAAAAACACTACATTTCTTTCATAAAATTTTTTATTAGACCAATTATTAGGCATGTTATTTTCAAGAATATCTAACAAAAAATATAGATTATTTTATATTCAAACCATGGAAAAAATTTTTACTATAAAATTTTGATAAACAAATTTTAAAAAATTTTAGTATGCATATATTCTCATTAAAATATAACAATCAAATGTAAAGATTTTTAATTTATTTTTTCTGTAATTATAGATTTAAATAATTTTTAAAATCTCTTTTTAATAAAAATCAAGAAAAAAACAAAAAACAGAGACTGCCTTATAATCAGACTAATATATAAGCTATATAAAATATAAAATTAAAATATTTAAGTAAAGTTAATTTTATCGTGAAAAATAAATTTTTCATTACCTGAGAAATATTACTTTATCTTCTACATTGATAAAATTTTATACCATCAGCGTTTTATAAAAATTAAATATTATTTCCTAATTTTGAATACTATGGAAATAAAATTTGAATTCCAATCAGATTTCCACGTTCAATCTTGCAGAACCTTATTATGGTTGATTAATGACTTTAAAATTGAACTAGACAGCCAATTAAACATTTTAAATTAGCATTAAGCTAATTTAAAATGTCTAATTGTTATTAATGATCAAGATCTATTAATAGTTTGAAGCACAACCAATTGATGATAATTTGTTAACTACTTTTAAAATATGTATTAAAAATCCTTCTTTTTTTACTTGTTCAAATTTTTAAAATTATTACTATTTTTTTACAATGATAAATCTAGCAAATTTATCATTTTTGTAAAATGTAATGTTCATAATTTTTATAAAGATTTTTTTCAGGGGAAATCAAAGATATTTAATAAAAGTTTCAGTTTTAGTAACCTTAAACTGATTTTTCTTTAAAAAATTTGTTTTAAATATATCCTATTAATTAGTTTAGTAATGGCACTAATTATTTTTTCTGTTAAGAAAATTTAACTAAAAAAAAACATTAATTTAATGTATTTATTCAAATTTTTTTATTTACAAATTTGATATATCATTAATTTGAAGATACTATAGGGCTAACTGATTCAGTTATATAGTATAGAAATATTTATAAATATGGATACTAATATAATAGTGTGCATGCATAATTATGAATATAATTAATTAAATTATTATTAATAAATATAAATTACATTAACTGCCTGATGTATATTACCTTGAGTTACACCATTTTGCACTTAAACCATTCCCCAGATCTAATTTATTAACTAAAATTCATAAATTCATCTCTACATTGTATTACATTACTCTTATGTCTTTCATGAATTGTTATCTAAGCTGCCAGTAAATTACATCTGACATATCAATACATGTAAGTTGTCTTCTTGCTTCCAAATACCATTTATCTAATTCAATCCATCAATCTAGGACTCAATTTAATCTTGGATACTCTGGGTGGAAAACAACCATTTTTGCTGATTCATAGTGAAGGACAAGTTATCTGTATAGAAGTTATTGCATTTCATCTTGAAGGATTTGGAAACAAATCAGGGTCTCCACCAGGATCACATTTATACTTTTGGGGGCCCTAGGCACATCATCACTGAGGCCCCAAAGAACAAGTCAATTTCAGTTAGTAAAATTCTTAAGTACAGTAGAATCGCATTTATATGTTTTTGAAGAGGGGTTGATAAAGATTATGTACAAGTGAGGTTAATGTTAAACTTTTTATTTTAACTTTTAATGTATTTTTTCAACATTTAAAGCTAAAATTAAAACAAAAAAACTACATACTATATTACATATGCTTTTTCCATACATTAAAACTTAAAATTAAGAAGTTTAATTAATGATGATGCACAAATACAGTTATTTTGGCATAAAGAATCAATTGTAGTTTGTTTTTTGGATGCAATAACTTACATTACAATATCTGTCTGCAAAAAATATCTGTATTGTAGGATGAATTACAAAAATAAAACAAAACTGAAACTTCTGAAGTGGATGAGTCCAAATGTGAAAGGGAGAATCGGAGTCGGTAGAAAGACTAGTGGAATAATTTTTGGTTTTACTTTTGTATTCATTCTACTTTCCATTTCATAAGATAATGTAGTGTACAATATAACAAATTGTTCCTTTGTCAAAAAAGTTTGGCAAAGATTTCTTAAATTTTATGAATAAGTACGACAAAATGACTCTGGGGGAATAAAAATAATAGCATACAAATGTGAAAATGTATAAATGGAAAACACGCAAGTGGGATGATTTTACATGCAGAATCGAGAGAGTGTACAAAACACAACATACAAGTGCAAAAAACATAGAAGTGAGAAACATATAAACAGGGTTCTACTGTATATTTATTTTTTTAAGCTTATTGAAATAAAAGGTTGATTTTTCCATAATTCATTTTAATAAAATAAAAATAAAACAACATTGATATTTAACACAGAGACAACAACAACATTGGTATAAATATATTTGCATTAAAAAAAGTATAAACAAAAATCAGTCAAATTTAAAAAATAATAACTAAGTTTTTTTCTGTCTGTGGTGTTAGCAAATATATCTATAATGTCATTATAATTAATAGTGTCCATTACATCTGATTCAATGCATAATAATGACAGGTCCTTGTTTTATTTTGATGCAAGTTGCTTTTTAAATAATTTTTTATTCATTTCAACACTGAAAATGAGCAGCACTTGCATTTGAAATAGGCATCATCAAAAATGTTTTTAAAATTGTTTCTATGTTCCAAAAAATAGACTTTAACTCATCATTTATGAATTTTGTTCATATTTTTAATTGAATTTTCTTCCTTTATTATTATTAAAAATTGTTTAATTTCATCAATAAACTTTTAAGTTTTAAAATGTGGCCCCATAGAGAGTGAGGCTCCAACTTGTGCCTAATGCACCTATGGTAAATGCAACCCTAGTCTCCACATCATATTTTTTCAAGAAGGATCTGTTCCAACATCGTGAACCTCATTCTTCACCTCACGGCTATCTTATTAAAAGTATAGCAAAGTCCGTGGTATAGCCTGAAATAGTTCTGCCATTTAGTAATCTCTAGTAGGAAATGCAATATAAAATAAGAAAATACTTCATTGCAATTATGGGCAGTTTGTAATGAATATTGAAATATTTTACCATTTAATATCAAATAGAAAGTGGTGTAAAATTTACTTGGGAAAAATGGCATTGAAGAACTTTTGGAAGAAATTCACTATCATATATGTAGAAAGAATTATAGAGAACATATGGACAGAAATTGCTTGAAAATCTATGAAGAGCATTTGAAAGAAAATTTGTCTTTTCTTCTTCACAGATATTAAGGACTCGGATGTCACTCTAAAAGTTAATACAGGTTTATCTGCTTTACAAAAGCTGAGTGTTCCTATAAAATCTTTTGTAAACTTAAATGGCATAAAGTGAAGCAATTACCATTAATTTATATGAGAAAATTTTTGAGCATTCCAAGACCCAAATAAATAACCTACCAAATCATACAAAGTAGCACATAAAATTTAAAATAACACTAACATATAGTAAAAGCAGAAATGACATAATAAATACACAGCCTATATAAAGTAGAAATAAGGTGTGTACATTGTAATTTCACTTCACTTCTGAAGTGAATGAGTCCAAACTTGAAAGGGAGAGTCGGAGTCCGTAGAAAGACTGCAGCCATAAAGCCACAGTTTTTCTACAGATATAGTCTACAGTCCACAGTCTTTCTACCATACAAATACCATGGGATAAATTTTAGTTTTGGTTTTATTTTTGTATTCATTCTACTTACTATTCTTCACTTATGGTTACATGTGTCACTTATGTTTTCAGTTAAGTTGCCATATCGCACATAAGATATACTGTATTTGGTATCAAAAACTTTTAGAGATCATCATAGGCTGGCCAACATCCATGACAGGGTCAACTGGAAGGTTGAAAGATAGATTTAAATGGTCTGGAACCAAATTCTTCCTGAAAAATTAGAGGTGGGATCTAGAATTGAATCCAGCCACCAGGACAGTATACTACTGTATTACCATGCAGCCATCAGATTGACTTATTTTTCTGTAAAAGAGAAAATCCTCTTCAGATTTTTTTTGGTTAGCAAAAACAAGTTCTAATATAAGACTTTCGTAAAAGCAAAATAGTGCTAAGCGAATTTTTATAAAGTGGGAGAACCTGTACTGTTGCCTAGACAATAAATAAATCTTAGGTGGTTATTATAAATAATTAACTTGATTTGAAAGTTAATTCTGAAGATGGTTTCAAATTTCTTTATCATGAAAATTCATCTCATGACAAAAAATTCAAAATCTATAATGTTATTGAAATTTGGAAATAACGCATGGTTGAAGAATCTGATTGTGATCTGAGTCTACAGATCAGACTATGAAGATTTCAAAATTGACTGAAGAGCTTGAACTTACTGAAGTTTCATTGAAATTCTTGAGCACATAAGGCAAGGAACAAAGAAGCATATAAGACCTGCTTATTTTTTGAATACTCTGAGAGAAGAGGTATTATCTCACAAGACTTCATCACTTGATTTCTTTAAGCTATGGAGAGTACATCACAATTCCTATTATTGGGCATTAGCAATTATACAGATGCCCTGGCTACACTAAGCATTGTGACTAAGTGTTTCTGCACCCAGGGCAAATACATTTTGTATCCCCAAAAATGAGGAAAATAATTTTTACACCCAAAAATGGGAACAAATACATTTTTACATCTCAAAATCTTTTGCCAAATTGAAAGCTTTGTTTTGTGTCCCTGTCTTCTTTGCACTGAAGCAAATTTCCTGTTCTTGTTAAGATGCTGGCAACAGTTCAAGAAAAAGCATCTTTACCGTCTTAAACTATCAATTTCATGTTTTTTTAAATCTTTTAAAAATGGATAAATATCGTAAATACTTGTGCATAAACCAATACATTTTTTCCAAAAAAAACTTTGAAGGAAGCAGATCAGCTTATACATGGGGCAATCAAGAATTGGAAAATTTTTCACAAGATCATAAGACATGTCTGTTCAATCATGTCACATTTCCATCATCCTAGTCATGTTTATTTCTAACAAAGATCATTATCTTATTGAATCTTTTAATTTTTTTTAAATATCTGGATATTTATAACTACATAAGTTAATATTTTTCTAAGTATTTAAATGCTGGACACTATAAAAACATGATCAAAAATATATAAAGAAGTTGTGTTGGTCTTGTTTGTATTAGTAATGTGTCCTAAGTTAGCAGCTGGATACACCATATTTATTTCTAAAACTGCCTATTTCTTCTTATATTATTAAAAATATATCAAAATATGTAGATATCTATATTTAAATAAATTCAAAAATACTAATTTACTGAGAACTTCACAAATAAGATCAGGAATATGTCCATTGATGTTTTTTAATGAGTAAACTTGTTTGCTGCAAATACAAATATCATCAGTTGATATTAAATAAAAATACAAATAGTCCTCAACTTACAACAGCAATGCCAATGATAAATTCTATGATTGTCAATGCAATTGACAAAAGATTCAAGTCCCTAGGCAATGGTTTGATATATAAAAAAAATACCTTTTCGTATGTCGGTGTTCTATTTATGTTTAAATTTATTATAGTAGAGTGTAAAAATAAATATTGGTAGTTGGTAATATCCATAAATTTTGCATTTCTAACTTATGATGGTGAAATTCGAACACAAATCCAGTTTTAAGTCAAGGACTATCTTTATAGCAATCTTCAATGTTTATGATCAACAATTTGTGCATTTTCAGATAGTTCTGTTCATTTAGAAAATACATTGCAATTATTTTACAACTGATTTTGGATATCAGATTGTACTTCCGACAATCACTTGTGCACTGATCAGCTTTCCACTCCTGTCAGCTGCAGCAAAATTTCTACTGTGTGCTTTGATTGATTTTTCATCATTTAAATTTTAAACTTTGTGAAATATTTTTGTTAAGATGGAAATGATGGAAACTTTAATATTTATTTGATATTTCCTTTTGAATAAACACTTTAATAAAATCACATTGTAGAGAAATGCAACTGAATATGATGCAATATGACTGCTCTCCATTCAATATTTTCTTCTTGTGCATTGGGACATTTCAATGCTTTATGTCTAGTAGTTTGGCATTTATTGCAATAGTGATTTGGATTTTAGAAATTTTTCAAATTATAAAAAAATTATTTATTTCAATAAATGTCATATTATTCTAACACTTTAAAATTGGAGAGATCAGATTATATACAAGTACATACAGTATATCTGGTTTTCTTGGACAAAACTTTTTACCTAGTATCATTCATTCCATTTTAACATATTATTTCTAGGAAAACCAATCTTGATTTATATTTGTCTTGAATACTATCATTGGTATCAGAACAATCTATAACAATTTCAGGAATTACTATATATATATTTTTTGATAATTTTGTACTTTTGGTTAAACAAAAATTCTTATACAAATGCTTTATTCCTTTGTTAAAATTTCCTAATTTCAAATTGAGGATTTTTTATAAAAACATACTAAATTAGTGTGTGCCAGATTCTAAAGTTCCAGATTTTAGAGAATTTACTACAGTTTCTTCCATTAGAGATTATTAAAATTTTTTGATAATTTTTTCTTGTAAAACTATTTTGTTAATGTTAATTGTATACCTGTATGTAATTGTATGGTAATTGTATATATTAAAAACATAATATATAGAGCATAATGTAAGCATAAAGTAAAATTCTAAATTCTTGAGAAATAATTCTTGAAAGTTGAGACAGAAAATTCAGAAATTGCCTAGGAATATCTAAACCAGAAATCAAATTAGTAGCATTAAAAATAAAATATTGCTATTTAGCAGACTAACTGTATGAGAATATATGGACACATATCTACACTCAGAAGTGCTAATTTTATTTTGAAGAGACATGAATACCAATAGACCATTGTAAATGCAAAATTTTTCCATTTGTGGCACCACCTACGTGTCTGGTATTGCTTAGGCTTAACATTCAGCTGTTGAATAGCATTTCGCTGTCAATTTGCATTTGTTTTTTTCCTATCTAGTTAAGTTAGTTCATTATGGATTTTAGCAAATTGATCATTCCTGAACTTAAGATTTAACTAAAAAATATTGGAGCAAAAATATCTGGAACAAAAGCAGAGTTCATTGAAAGATAAATGGTAAGCCACATTGTAAACATGTGTAACAAGTAGATTGTAAATATTAAAGATCCTTTTTGAGATCTTATAACAGGATCATAATCTTGTATATAGCCTTATATTGATTCTTATTACTTTTATTTACCATAACTATTTTTATGTTTTGTTTATGGAAAGTATTTCTCAATTGAGCCAAGATTTTATTCATATACCATATTTATAAAAGAAAATTGTAAATATGTCAGAACTTTTCATGATTTTAAGAAAATTGATATTTAATACATGTGCCATTATTCATCAAGAATGCTTAAGATGCATCAGACACTTGTCATATTAACCTTTTAAAATTTGTTTACAGTACTGTTAACTTTTCTATATTATTGTAATGCTCTAATAGTACATTTTAAGTATGCTCGTAATTGATGTTTTATTTTTTACAATTAAATTGCATTAAATTTCAGACTTTCCGCATGGCTAAAACATGATCTTGTCCGCAGTCTAGTTATGTCAAAACATTTAGAGAGCATCTCATCACTTTTGTTTCCATCACCTGACTAATTTTCATCAATAAAGAGGTAATATCAAGAAAATATTTGAATAATTTCAACCTTTCACAATCCATAACTAGTTTAAAAAAAGATCAACAACATCAAGCAAAGAGAGAGATCGATGTCTGTTTTTCAGAAAATACTTTGATCGAAGCATCAATTACAGGAGACCTGTGTTTTAATACAGCTATGTTTAATAATTTTTGTTTCTTATATCAAAATATATAATATCAAAATGTAATCTATAGTAATGGTAACTAACCTATTGCTTTCAATGAAGTGTAATCAGTGTGGCAAGAATGTAAGCTGCAAACTTTGACATGCTTTAATACTCTTTCCTGTTTTAATAGCAATACTCTGGGTTGTTTTAGATTACTATCTCGAGGGAATGAATGATACTGATGTCCTTTATCTTTTTTTCTGTGTTGCTATTACATTGAGGAATGTAATAGTTATACAGCATGATTGCTTCTCTATAATGATAGCTGACTTATAAGCCTAACTAATAGCAAACATGGAATGCTGCTGGCTACAGTGTAGATGGTCTATATGACTGGCAATTCTTCTAAAATTTAAATTTTTATTTACATATTTCCTGATCTATTTTTAAACTAAAAATTTAAAATTATTGGAAAAATTGCATATTGTACAGTATAAAATAATATCAATTACTTAATTATTACTTTTAAAAAGAACATACCTAGATTTGTCATTAAAGCATTTAGTATTTCAGTTCCTTCCATAGATTGTGGCAGAGATTTATTACGGTCATATTGCCACCAATAATCAATAATGAAAAGCCCAGGAACTCTCATCACCACTCCAACAGCTGCCTCTATTTGTCCTCTTGTCAGTGGAGGCCACATGATCAACAATTTAAGAATGTCTTCACTTGCCAAATTTTATACTAAAAATATTATCAAAATGCATATATATAAATCACTTGCTTTTAATTCAACAGTTTAGAAGCAACATAAGCACTACTAGCAAGTATCCTAGTAGGTTTATTAGCGTATAATGTTTTCGGACCCTTAAACCGGTCCCTCTTCAGTACATCTAGAGCTTTACATAAAGATTCAAATACATTACAATTTTATAAGTTATTATTCTCAACATTCTTTTCAAAAGAATGTTGAGAAAGAATAGTAACTTATAAAATTGTAATGTATTCGGATATTCATGTAGGGGTCTAGATGTACTGAAGAGGGACCAGTTTAAGGGTCTGAAAATGTTATACGCTAATAAACCTACTAGGATACTTGCTAGTAGTGCTTATGTTGCTTCTAAACTATTGAATTAGAAACAGTCACTTTTCTGCACAAATATGGCTATGAAATCTTGCTCAATTCTCCATATTTTCTTGACCTGGCACCTTCAGACTTCTTCCTGTTTCAAAAATTAAAAAAACATTTATGAGGAAGAAGTTTCTTTGATATTGAGAAGGTAATTGCTACTGTGAACTGATCTGCCTCTAAATCTGCCAACTTCTATAAAGATGGGATTAAACAACTGATGTGAGAAATGTGTAGCCCTAGAGGATAAATATGTAGAGAAGGAAGACCAAATTTCAGATACATAGCACATCCACATCATAATCATGATGAGAATAAGAACTTTTTGGCTTCCTCTCATATTTATATAAATAATAACATAACACATTACACATTTAACATAAATAATATGATAATATATATATATATACACATACATAAATTATTGTAAATTTATATTCAATATATTCTCCTCTTGCCTCAGCATTATGTTCCTAGCATTTTTTTCACTTTTGGAAGCATCTCTGAAATTGTTCTAAAAAACGTTTTCGAGTTGCTTGCTTGCATTTTATTTAATTTCATTTACATTTAAAAATTTTCATCCTTTAAATACAGATTTTAGCTTTCAAAATAAAAAGAAATTATGGGGGTCAAATCTGATGAATAAGATAAATGAAGTACAACTCAGTCTATTCACCAGACTGTGATGTTCTTTTGAGCCAGAAATCTGCAAGTTAAAAGAGATAAAATGCGTTGGCACATTGTCATGATGCAAAGAATCACAATCCACTTTGTCACAGTTCTGGCATTTTTTTTCTTCAATTAATTCAAAGTCTTTGTAAAATGCATAAGTGGCTGTTTGATCTTGTGGACCCTTGTGACCTTGGGTATACATTCAACCACACTTTCAAAGTCAAAAAATATAATAACAATTGTTTTGACATTTGCATGCATTTGACACGCTTTTTGGTTGAGGGTTTGTTTTGGCATGTTACGATATGAATTTATATATTTGCTTATAAAACAATATGCTAGTTGTCTACTTTGTCTTTAATAATAATTATACCAGAAATTTTTGAACTGATTACATTCACAAAGAATATTTTTTCTATCTATAAGAAAGTTTTATTCCATTATCAATTTATTCTAAAATGTTTTCTTGAGTATAATATTTGATGGAAATATTTGTCATATAGGAATATGCTTTTTGAATGCATTTATCTTCAATGAAACTGTACTAAAGATGCATTATGTTTCAGTATCAATAACATTACTCAAAATTTATGTAATTAGCAATCTATTTTTAATAATCTATTAAAAATGGAAGAATTTATTTTTTTGTTGTTTGTTGATAAAGTTACTAGCTATTAAAAATAAAGCCAATTTGATCAATAAAAAATTATTTGGAAATAGGATATTTCACAATTATATACAATTTACAATAACATATTCTCTATATTTGTCAATTTCAGCTCTACTATTTTTTATATTCCCTCATTCATTTTTTAAGAAAATACAATTATTTAACTGTTGATAGTTCTCTCTTATCAATCATTATAGCATAACTTGTTTTGTATCTTGCATACATAAATATGTGAGTAACAAACAATAGAATTTAATTGTTTAAGATTCTCTGCTGCACTATGCAGCATTATTGAGGTGGAAAATAAAGAAAAAATTAGTTCATGTTTGACTTTTATTCACAAAAATATATTTTAAAATCTACATTATATTGCTATTTGTGTTTTTTTTTTTTTTATAAAACATTCATCAATTTGGGAATTTGAAAAACATTTTATGAAAAATGTCTCTGTAAACTGCTATACTAGTGTGAATGTAGGTGATTATGGATAGTAATGGGGAAAAAAATTTTCAAGTTAGCGGAATATTTTGTTTTTAATTTCTGATCATAAAATTAAAGATAATTTCTTTTTAATAGGAATTTTAATTATCTCAAAAAAGTTAAAAACTTGCTTGGTTAAATTTTCTGCAAAAAAAAGAAACGAAAAAGAATTATAGCATGCAATGCTTTTAAGAAATTAATTATAGGTATTTCTTGTTATTAGGGCAATTACATTCCAGACCATTGCTGTAAAGTGAATTTCACTGTAAAGCAAATCACAGCCTTTTGCATTTGCTAATACATATAAAAGTAAAAAAAAAAGAATTTACATTATTATTCATTAAGTATGCAATAATTCTAGACCTAAAAAAATCATTCAGCTGGGCACTTGGTAAAGCATTTGTTTGCCACCTTGAAGGATCTTTCTTCAATTTTCAATTTCAGGTCTTACAGTCCAGTTTTCAAGAGGACTCTGGATCTGGCCTATCTATGTATCAATTTGTATTTTATATATCTATCCTAAGTATTATTTTATAATTAATTACAGATAATTTTCCTTTTGAAATATAAAATAAAAACATAGAATATAATTGAGAAGCACATTATTAGCAAAGCACTATAAAGCAAGGTATGCCATATCTACAAATATTGAAAGTTTACCTACAGTCACATTAATTAATGATATCTATTAATGAAGAGCATAGCTTTTGCATGGCAATTATTGTAAATCATTTAATTAATTTCAAATAAAATTAAATTTTTTTAATAAAATTTTAAGATCTTCATATATTATAAATATATTTCATTAGTTAGTCACCTGCTCCACAAAATTTGGCTCCTGTGGTCCGAGGAAAAGGAACAGTGACATCCAACACACTGCCATATGTTGGCAAAGGTCTAGAATGCTGTTTTGAGGAATGCTGATAAGGACTCTCATTATTCTTTTTTGTATCCTCTGGCTAAACAAATGTATTCTAAATTTATTTTCTGAAAATTAATACTGAAATTAAAATAATGATTATTAAATAAAACAATTATAAACTAACTATGGAAGACTCTAAACTTGCTACTAATTGACGAAGACATGGCTCTAAACATGTTCTGTTTCTTTTCACTTGTTGTTGGGATATCATTTTTAATACCTAGAAAAAAATATAATTTATAATTCAATTATGAAATTCATTCTAAAATATTTTAAATTTGCATGTATATCAAATTTTAAAACTTTTATTTTTGAATGCAAAACTTTTAACTTTTTTCTAGTATAATATAAATCCTTCTTTGTTAAATAGTAAAAAAGAAAATAATATTGAAATTTAATAGCTCAAAAGTTTTATTATAAATATTTTAATATAATTATAAAAATGATAAATATTAATGGTTAATAACAAAAATATTCTTCATAAATAATAGTTAATAATTCTATTTCAGATTATTTTTTATTATTTATACATTTCTTAGTATGAACCAATCTTTACTTAATCAGTATTGATATAATCCCAGTGAGTAAGGATGCAGAATTCATCTATCATATATAGTATGGCCCAAAATGAATGCCTCACCCTTAATATCTTGACTTCTACTCAACAGAAAAAGCTCACTGAAGTCTTATTTTAAAGTTTATCATTTGCATTATCTAACAATGGAATCTAATTTAATCAAAAATCCATCTAAGTTTGCTAAAATATATAAAATGTATATTTTCTCATTTATTTCAAATGAGCTTTCTTTCTCTCTCAATAAATCCTTATGTAGAACTTAACATTGATCCCTTGATATATTTTTAATGGAAATTTTAACAATGTGAAAGAATTTAAACTAATGTTAGACAGGATAGCACTAAGATTAGTTTAAATTCTTACAAATTATCAAAATCACCATTAAAAATATATCAAGGGATTAATTTGGCAGTTATTACAATATGATAAACTAGAACTACTTAACTACTTACTAACTTAACAGCATATTATATTATAAATAAAGCTAATCATGCCAAATTAATTCCACTGATTACATGGGAATTTTTATAATTTAAAATAATTTAAAGTTTTTTGTTTAATTAATTGTAATCAGTCAAAATCATTGTTTGATTATTAAAAATGGCATTACATTTAGTAAAAAAAATATTTTCAGTTATTAAAAGTTGCATTTGATCCAAAGATTTAATTTGGAAAAAATTAAGTTTATTTAGATTACAAAGTACTCTTAAGTTCTAGCTTATATTATAGAGAGTCCCCAACATATTTTTTGGACAAATTAATTGTGTAAGCACAGTTAATTTGTCCAAAAAAAATTTCATGCAAACTATGTAAATCCAGCAATGCTTAAATTCAATATACAAGAATAGGTGCATTAGCAAATAGAATAGTCAAACAAAATTTATAAGCCCATTTTAACCACAGATAAAAAAATTTAAGACCATAAATGATATTTTTGCAGAAATATAAACTGTTTAATGAAATTTTCATTAGTGTTTTATAGAAACCTAACAAAATTAAAAGATTTATGCATGGATATATCTATAAAATTGCATAAGTCAAAGCCATATTGTAAACTATGAAAGACCTATTGTATTATTATATCAGACAAATATTGCCTAGGATCAGTGATCTCAAACTCAAATTACTTGCAGGTCAAATGCACAATTTGAAAGGAAATGAAGGGCTGAATACTTTTAAACAAAATTACAATGAAAGGAAAATATTTATTTGTGATTAATTTCATTTTTTCTTATGAAAATATTGAAATAACATTATATAAATTATGAGATTATAAAACAGCTTTTTTTTATTTTTGACTACTATTTGACATTTGATAATGATGTGAATCTACTAAAATTTGTAGCCTTGGAGACAAAACTGGAAACTATCTTCATTAAAGATTGTAAATGTTCATCAGTCAGTTTCTTTTATCATTTGAAATTTCTTGGAATGACTATACCTAAACCACTGGTGGAAGCCACCATCTGGAATGCTAGCAAGATGGCAGCTTCCACCAATGTTTTAGGTGTAGTCATTCCAAGAAATTTTCGTCTTCTAGAAGAATTAGAACAAGGTCAAAAAGGTGTTGGGGATGGAACAATTAGTTGGAGATTGGAAGATGACAGTGATATGACACTCACTCATTGGACAGGGATGATTATTGGTCCTCCTAGGATTCCTTATGAAAATAGAATTTATAGTTTAAGAATTGAATGTGGACCACAGTATCCAGATGAACCACCAAGTGTCAGATTTATTCTAATCATTACTAACTAACGACACAGGGGATTAATCACCGTAAACCAAACGTATAATCCGAAAAAGCACTAACTCCC
>WUQG02402697.1:0-17323 GCA_011317285.2 Androctonus mauritanicus | reverse complement strand
GCAGCTTGGCTAAGAATACAAATTAGTCTCGCCAATTAATAATCGGTAAGATTAGAAAATGAGATGAAAAAATATTTCATCATTGGTATTAATCAGCTTGTAATGGCCGGATTGGCCGCGTGAAAATGCTTCGGCTTTCCACTCTGGAGGACCCGGGTTCGAATCTCGGGTCCCATCCCTTAAAAATATTTATCATTGGGTTTGGGCCCGGCCCTCGATCCCCGTCCTCCACAATCCGGCTGATTCCTCCGCATGGGTGAGCAGGCTGTGGAAGGGCTTGTTTCTCCCGCCATCTAGTATTCTTACTAAATGGAAAGTGGCGTCATCTGTTGACAAAAAAATCGACGGTACATGTGACAGCATCTTTTCTTGCGATAACACAATTCGTAGGTGATATTAAAAAACTTTCAAAACAAAAGCTATTTGATTTTTACAGTTCTATCCAATTATGCCTAAATCAGCATATGTTTTCATTGAAGATTTCAAAATTGATTCCTTGTGCCCCTACTTTCGATGGGCCCACAAAATTTTTATCATAACCATTCGTTTCTCCGGATATACTTTGGTCATCAGAATTTTTCTCCTTACTTCCTAGTTCATCGCGTTTCGGAGAAAAAAGGGTGGTACAGGTGGTAAGATATACCCTGTACAAGCAGTTCCAGAAAGAAACAAAATCTACTTTCCTTTTCTATCAATATGAACATGTGTTGAGCATTCCAATGCCCAATACAAGTTCACACCCATGGTGTGGCGGACTTTAAGTGAAAGATAGAATTTATCAAGCTGGCTCTCTTGAAATAATATGAAGATATGAACCTCGGATCTTGCCCGAGGCCATCCAGGGCGACCAGAAATTAAAACATACACCAACAAGGATTTTGTTCTATCAAAAACTTCAAAATATAATTATTAGAGTACTAAAATATATACTAGCCTATACTATCTATTAATCGGTATTTTGATTGTTGCAGTTACCGGAAAATCTCTTCATAAAAACTTCATCCCGCTACTGTTATAAGATTTTTTCAAGAAAGGGTCAGGTCCTATCTGTTAAATCCACCCTTCACTTGATGGCTGTGTGTGACTTCACTGTGGTCTTATTGGGATAGTAAGCTGCGGGACATTGGAATTTCTTTGAAATCCAATAGGATCGAAACTGGCATAAAATAGAAAAATAGATAAACGCAACAAAATCTTAGATTATTGTTTAGTTATCAAAAATGTTTTTGAAAGTTTGATAACTAAATAATTTCTTTGATATATTAGTTTTTCGTTGCTTTATGCTGTTTAAGAGACAAAGAATAACATCTTTACTTACTTTCTATCTTTACCTTATTTCTTCTATCTTTACTTTTATTTCTATGAAATAAGATAGATAATATAAGTACCGGTTATTATTTATTCAATTCAATATTTTTTGTTCATAATTATATTCAAATATTTATTTTTCATACTCTCCATATGAATTATTGCAAATGCAATTAGCATTAAGCTACCAGATCTCATTCAACCGCTAATTACAATAATTTAAGTAATTTTATATTCCTATTTCTTAGGATACAGATCCAAAGACTGGATTCTATGAAGAAATATTGTTATGCAAAATTAGATAAATGCATGATATTTTGATGGATGATGATAAGTGTTAAATTGTTTAGGTATATTATATATATTCTAAGTATGGTTATTTTTGTGTTTATTTTGCAATATAAAGTGGACAAGGATACATAAAATTGAAATGGACGGACAAATAATTAGATGATTCAAGCATTCATTATCAAACATAAACAGTAATACGGCGCTTATATGTCTCGAATTAGATTGAATTCTTCAAATGCAGCTTTTTTATTTAGCAATAAAGTGTTATTTTCTGAAAATATTTTCGTTTTTTTCTCATCTATCGATACATGTGTAAGCTAACATAAAACAGAAACACGAATAAACATAAAACACATAAACAACATAAATATTGAGAAAAACTTAAAAAACGAACGTGCGCCGATTGACACAAACGCATAGATAGCCTACAAGATATATATAGATGGATCAATGGATGGACATAGAGATATCCTAAATACAAAGATAATATTCGCTTCATTGGTTTTGAGTTAAATTTGAATCTTTAAAATTATTTAATAATATTTCTTCCATTCAACAAATACATTTCATTTATTTGTTGCTTTTTTAATAGTTAAATGAATATTGTTTAAAATTTTTTCCAAGTTAATTGTCATCATTCTCGTTTATCGCTCTCTATTAATAATAAATTCTGATTGGTTAATTATTGAAATTTACTGTTTTTAAATATTTAGTTTTACTAAAGATATTAAATCTTTAGTAATAACTAAAAATTAAAGATCTAAAAATTTACTTCACCTCTAAGCGATCAGGCAAGTCGCGTGGCATACTGCAGAAGTGTGTTATGATGAGATAAGGGTATTCATATTATAGCTTATGCGATTTTAATTTTGCATCTTTCATATTCTGGCTTTGATGGATGTTATATGTATTTTGCTTCTATTTCGTAGCATCTAAGGCCCCATGGATACGGAAAATTCGGATTCTGCTTCTCTTGTGCGAGCCTATCACACAAGAGAAGCGTGAGATCAATCAGATTTGTGACAGGCTGCGCTGCAGTCTGGGCGCTACGCGACAGATCACTTACAAGTTAGAGGTGAATTTTGCCTTAGAGATCTAGATTTATATAAAATATTTTTTAAAAAAATATTAATTTCATAAATATGTATCTTGATATTTAAGATTTTATAAATAAATATTTTAAATATTCAAATTTAAACGTACAATATAAAAAAAATAATTATTAGTTAAATTTAGATAAACGTGACATATCTATTGAATAATTATACGCCATAGTAAGGAATTTTAATTCTACTTCAGAATTAACGCTAATTCTGAAGTAGAATTAAAATTCCTTATTATGGCGAAACGGGATCTACCAGATTTCAGATCGATATAATTGATTTATTTAATTTATGTCGCTGAATCTCGTAAGAGATGGTTATGGCGACGGCTATTCCAGAACTCACCACGTATCAATGACTTCTATATCAAAATAATAAAATGTATAAGTAAATAATAGCATTCAGTTTAAAACAAAATGATGAATCTATAGCTATTTGCAGATTGTTCTTTTTCTGTTTATATATGTTATTTTTGTATATAAGTATATATAACAATATAATAAATAGATAGTATATATAATAGATAGTTTATATATATTATGGCATGTTTGTGATATCTATCTGTATCAGTTATATTTACAATGTGTATATATGCATTGACATAACTATACCAATGCAGCTGATGCGGTGCATCAGTGCCTGAGCCAAAGATTCAAAAAGAGTGCTCATAAAATTTTATAATATCAAATTTATCCAAATAATTTATATAGGTTGTCTGCGATACATATTTTTTAGCACATTACCTGGCATTATCTTATTTCTCGATAATAATTCTTTTGCTGTTCTGAAATAAGTTGATGATGGCAATAAATCTTGAAAATGTTCATTGTTTTTTAAAGAATTTAGTCATTTTTAAAAAGAGAACCATTTCATAATAGCTTTACGGAATCAGTAAATTGATTTTTTATTAAAATAATTTACTGATTCCGTAAAGCTCATTACAGATTAATTAAACTTAGATTTGTAAAAATTATTATTATATATATTTGGGAAATAAAATTTGCATTTTATAGCAAATAGATAAGAGAACAATGTTCTCGTGTTCCCCAAAAATTAAGCTCTGTGTACAATAATTTTCGAAACATTAAGAAATGATAAATTATAATTATAAATAGTAATGGAACTATACTGAATTCTACTATTTAACCTATGTATACAGTATTATAATAAGGGTATATAGGAATAATTATAAAAAATTTTAGAAACAAACTAAAATACTGTAATACAAAAATACGACATTACGAAAAGCAAGTTGACTGCGCTAACATGATGAACATACGAATTTGATGTGTATTTATTTAGTGGAATGAGGCAAGAATACTAAAAACATGTTATAATTCATCATAAACGAAAGTAGCTGAAGCGCTTGACATCAATAACTTTGAAAGAAAACAGAAAAATAAATTTGTGATTAACTATGAGATGTCTTAATGAAAATTTATTGTAATAAATATATATTTTTATCTATGTATCTTTAATTTAATATTTATATTAATTTTAATATAAATATTACTGAAAATATTGTACAATAATAGTTTAAATCGTTTTTAGTTTAAAAATTTATTGTTTTAGTCTAATTATTATTTTTATTTAAAGATTAATTTAAAATAGAATATTCATTTTACTGTATATTTAAAATATATTGTTATTGTTCAGTCATTCAATTCTCTGGCATTCAGTAAAAAACGAATTGAATATAACCTATGAACAACCGAAAAGATTCCTCAGATTATAATAAATTATTACAGACTATTATGTTTAAATTTTAAAAAGAGGTTTTTTCAATATTATCTGAATTTTGATTTGATATTCTAAAAATTCGGCTCCAATTGTGTAAATTTATCATTAGAAAATTTTAAAAATAAATGCTCAGTTCATTTATTTGGGAAATTCTGTAATTTTATTTTATTTTCATTTTGAAAATAAATTCAAGAAAAATTTAATTTGCTACAACTTTTAGTTATAATATATATGGAAGAGAAAAATACAAAATTAATTTTCGCTCAAAAAGCAAAAATCTGATTGTAATTATATGAACGGAAAAGGAGAAAATTCTGAAATCCACTAGTAATTCTATTTATTCTAACTTCGGAATGAAACACCTCTTTTAGAGAAGTTATCCAATCTATGCATTAAATAGTCCCGTAAATAATAAAATATAGGATGAAAACTAAAAAGTAACTTACCTACAGCATACATATGAGCAACATATACTGTGCAATATTTTGAAGGCTTTCTGGAAACAACACAGAATTCAATTTATTCATAACATATACGGAAAATATATCGTTTCAATATAAACTAAATTTATTTGATAAAATTTGAATTTACAATATGAAAACATTATTGATTAAATGTTTATTGATCAATATATTTATTGATTAAAAATATTATACAAGTATATGATCGTTAAAATGAATTTTAGAAACGATCATTTTACTTAATAAATATAATAATAAACGTAAAACCTAAATAATAATACTATAGTAGAATTTTAAGATTTTTAATTTTAACTTCGATAACTATTTGGTATCATCCCTCTGAAAATATCGTAATTTTCACAGAAATAAAAACCATAAAATAAGTGGAAAAAAAATGAATAATTCTTGAATATTCATTTTTTCGTTTTTAATTCTTAAATTTATCATTCATGAGAATTGTTGAAAAATCACCTAGACATTCATTATATTGTTTCTATATATATACTGCATTGAGGTCTACATAGGCTATTTTAATTACTTGGTTGTCTTTCGATATAATTTTTATTCATTGTAATATTAATTATATTTCATGAGGGATATAACTTTTCTGCTAATATTAGCAAAATATATATATATCCTTCAGCAAATTTTAAATTTAGAATAATTTTAAAATGTTCACAGTTTTCATAAGTATATTCATGAATATAAGTAAAACGATTCATTTCTCTTATAGTGAATCTTCCATTTTAATTAAGCTAAATATAACTGTGGATTAAAGTAATAAATTCTATACATTGATGAATAAAAATACTGTATAGAATCATACATTATTTAATAATCGTTTGATTTTTATCAAATTAAAAAAAAAAAAAAAAGACGAATTTCGCTGCATTTTTTAAGCTTTTAAATTGAATACTGCATTTCAGCCCATTTACTTGTAAATAATAGTATAAACTCTATTAACCTACATAATCATCAGAGTTTATGCGTAAAACTTCATTCTGTTGGCTAATGTCACTGTGTAAACTCATTTAACCATAACCATGACCATTGAAATGTAAGATTCACTTTCAACAATATTTTCCATTAATTTGGAAACTTTTCAGAAATTCCTGAAATTACAAACGACAATAAATTTATGAAAAACATTGTAATGAAATTCGGCTATCAAAAACTTTTGAAAATGGTGAAGATAATAGTTTAAAATGTAAAACTGAAAAGTTTAAAGTTTATAAATTTGTAGTAGGTAAATAATTAATTAGTTATGATTGATTAGATATTTTCAGAAAATCTTTTTGAATAAATAATAGACTTATATACTTAAAATATAATTTCTAATACAGGGTATTGGACAAAGGTTGTTATGGGAACTAGATATGCCAAGGAACGTTAACCTTAGCGTTCAGTCAATCAATAATGTCCTCTTAGCTACACCCAATGTCCTACATTTCTAAATCGATCGTCCATAAAAATGTCTGTCCAGACTTTCCACTTGTCTTAACTTCAGCAAAAATAAATCGTCGCCAAGTGGATCCTCAATCATAACAAGAGATTTTGGTTCTTCAATAAAAGTAAATTATTTTAAAGATAAATTTTTATTTAAACTTCGTAAAAATTAAAACTTATAAAACTTTTACTTAATGCCATAAAATAACTGATCGTGTAAATTCAAAACCGGAACAACGCAGCGCTTCATTGAAATTTTTAACATACGTCTTATCGGATGTCCAATGAGATGACGATCAACATTTCTAATTGCGCGTGCGCCATCGTCAGAGTTGTTTTATAGTAAGAATTGCTTTCGAGTTGTTGGTTAGCACGCATTTACAAATCTAAAGTTTCCGATAAACTCTTTTAAAAGGTGAGTTTCATTTCCTTATAATAATCCATTATTTATCACGTTTCATCTGAACTTCGACACTTATTCCTTTCAATAACAATAATTACTAATTAGTTATTCACATTGTTAAGTTTACTTTTGCGATGATGAAGTTTGTTTTAGCTTAGTAGGAGATAATTTAATTATTTTTAGATATACAAAGCTTGCTTTTTTCGTTTTTCAAATTTTAACTATGTTTTATTTAATGTTTTTAATTTAATCTTATCGTTGATTATTACATTTATAAGTAATCTATTCTGGGATGCCATATATGAATGTTCAGTCAAATATAATGCACTGTATTCTGTTCATTGTCTATTTCTAATATTTTTAGAATTAACACAGACAGAGCAATTCAAAGTAAAAATACTATCCAAATTATTGATTTCTTTTAAGTTGAATATATATTTTTTATTAAAAGATAAAAATTTGTTTCAGAATTATTTATTTATATTTTAATAGATTATTTATTATATAGAGCAAAATATGATAAAATCGGTGAATAAAATATTCTTGTAATAAAATATTCGTTGATGTGTAATAACATGTAGAGGTTGAATCTCTAGTTATGGACAAAATGTAATTTTATTATTTTTATTTAAATTATTTAAATAAACTATATATAAATGTGTTTACATAGATATCTATGTAAAAACATATATAGATTTTTTGAATTTTGCTCTTTATACATTGAAATTTTACTATTGATCAATAGCTGCGAAGAAATTTTTTATTTTTCAAAGTTTTTAATAAAAATATCTTTTTTCAGATACCATATTACTTATTTATTCTTAATGATTATATTTTATTTTAAAGTAAAGTGGTTATTTGACAAAAAATTAATGTTAATTAATGGTAAACTGAATTTTATATTAGTATATGCATAATCCAAAATTTTGCTCCCTCGATTATGAGAAATTAGAACAATATATTATTTCTCAAAATAGATTTTACTTCTACATATGTACCAATAAATCAATAAATTTAATTAAAATCAGTTTTGTCTATAAAAATTATGGTAGTATATCATTTTCTTTAAAATTAGAAAACAGATATTTCATATTTTTAATTTAAATAAATGATATAAGATTGTATTTATTATAGCCAAATTAGAATTTTTCTTTCAACTTATATGTAGCAGTTGGAAAAAATAAAAATTCTTATCATATATTTAAGCATTATAGATAAGAAAGGAATAGTAGTCAAGCATAAAATTGATTTGTTTTCTCAGCAATGTATTGATGATTAGATATATTAATAATATATTAATATTCTTCTTATATTTGTCTCTCTTATAATTTTCAGATCTTAAAAATATTAATAGCTTCTAGAATTTTATTTTGCATGGTTTCCACATCATTGATATTTTTATCTAATTTGTTGATAGTCATTTCTTTGATTAAAAATCAAATAGCTTAGCTCAGTTTTCAATAGATAATTATCTAAAATTTTATCCTTCAAATATTTTTTGAAGATTATGAGTCTTTTAAAAAGACTGGTAATCTTCAAAAAGTCTTTTTAAATATATTTATCATATTTCACTTGTTAATAAACTGAATTTGTACTTATGTGAAAGTTCTATTATACAATTAATGTTTTCAAATATTTTAGATTATTAATGTGATCTAAAAGTTCTATAGAATTTAAATAAATTTTCAGAATTTAATGATTATTTTTCAAATAGATGGCTCCAGAGAGAAGATTACCAATCCTGAAAACAGATTTTAGTGTTTTGGATCAGGAATTTAGTTCTATTCGAGAAAGATTTGACAATGAAATGAGAAGGATGGAAGATGAGATGAATCGATTCCGTTCTCAAATGTTGAGTCGTGAACATGATTTCTTTGGTAGTATTAAATCTCAGAAGCAAGAAGAATCTACTATTACTCAATCATCATCAGTATCTGGTGAAACAACCCATAGATCAGAAGTTCGGGCATGGCTAGATGGAATGAATTCACCACTTATTCAGGATAGCACAAGTGGAAAAATATTAAAGCTTCGTTTTGATGTTAGTGAATACCAGCCAGAAGAAATTATGGTTAAAACTGTGGATAACCGATTACAAGTAAGAAAATTTTTTAAAAAATGCTATGATGAATAAGAAATATAAATTTTTAAATATAATATTCTTAAAACATTAAAATTGGTGTAATGTAAAAAATAAAATAGTTTTAGGAAAATTAAACAAATTAAAAGTTTAATATTATAGAATATATTTCTGATATTACCAAGATGAATGAATTATCTTTGTTTTTGTAAAAGACAAATTATTTTTAATTTGTATTAAAAACAATTTCTTGAAACCACAATATTTTTATTATGTTTGTTTATATATATATATTTTTTAAAACTATGTTAGCAAAATATAAATAGTGATTCAAAAAATGAATAAAATTTTTAGATTTTGTTAATATTATATTTTAATAAATATTCAGTTTGTTTAGAAATTATTTGAACAGTTAAAATACATTTTTAGTAGCACAGCCAACCAAATTTTAAGAAAAATTTGTAAATATATTGTATAAGATTAATAATCTAATGAAATAAGTTCAAATATATTGCAGATTTTTAATATAGCTAATATTACATTAGAAATTTATTAAAAATAAAGAACATTGACTTCAGTCATATTTCAAAATATTTTCGAGAAATAGCTCTGATTTCAAAGTAAGAAATCAATAACTATGTTAAAAAAATACATTTTTTAAATAGTAAGAAATACTAAAAATTTCATATTACAACATGATTTGTTCAATTGACTTTAGATTTCCTTTTAATTCAAACATATAATATGAATTTTCTGTTTTGATAAAATTGAAAAAATATTATTTTTGATCAATTTTAGCTATATTTAGATATGAATAATAATAAAATTACTCATATATATAATCTCTTTGGATAGTTTGAATGAATTATAATTTCTTTCTCTAGAAATCAATAACTTTATTTTTTAATGTAATATTTTATAATATGTTACATTCTGATTTGTTAAGATTAATTAAGACAAAATAAGAGAATATATTTCCCTTCAGATCATTAAATATTTTAATAACAAAAGTTTCTCAGTTATCCAACTTTTACTATTGACATTCTTTTTTTAATTAATATGTAGCAATTTGATCATTTTTATTCATATCTTTTGAAGTTTTGCATTAATATAATTAGACTAATAATTAAATTTTGAATTTAAAAAAATTTCAAAAATTCATTAAAATTTAGTTTCCCAAATATCTTTATTCATTTGAATTTTGATGAATTTAAGTTGACAATTTTTTCCTTGTAATAATAAATTATAATAGATTTTTATATTTTTTTTTAATGATTTAAAATTGTTCATTGAAACTGATGATAATTTAAATTGTGTAATGCAGAATATATATTTAATCCTGTGTTCTAGTTGGAAAGAAATAGTTTTCTATATTAAATTTTTTTTAAAATGCTCCTCCTCGTTAAATATCATAATATATAAATATAATATAGTTATTCAAAAACACTTCTTGTTAAGTTTTTTCAGTTTGAGCACTAGTTTAATCTATAATTGTTTAAGCTTTAATATATTATTGCTTATGTAATTTTTGAATCAGTTCCAATGAACTTGTTCTCATCCAATATTTTTGGAAGAATCCCCAGATTTTTATTTATATTAGACTTAATTTGTATCTTGATTAATTTTTGATTAATAATCTTGTACTACAAATAAAAAATTTAATATAAATGATTGAATTTTGATTAGCAAATTTAAGGTCCATTCAATTAATATTTAATTGAATAGATTTATGCATTTAATATTTGAAGATAGCTTTAGCATCAGTGCAATAAAATTTGATCTTGACCTTTTTACTTTTGCAAGAGAACAAGAAAGCATTGTTCCTGTAGATGGTTCTAGTATTTTTAATTTAGCAACATGCTGAGATTGCCATCTGAAAGAAAGATATTTGGGACAAATTGAAAAGTGTAAATCCTTCTAATAGCTCATTGTAATTGAAACAGTATATAGAACAAAGTTGCCTCCACATGTTCAATAATAGAACTTTGTCTAATTTCGTTTAACCTTAGGTAGCATTTTTTAGAAACTTTAAGGCTTCTTTTACATTTATAGAAAAAGTTTTACAGGAAAAAATAAAATATTTAAAGCGACAGTGATCTTTGCCAAATTCCTGTTTATAGGAAATTTCAACAATGATTTAGTAATTTAAGCAGCTTAGTAATGCTGCTTTCAAAATCAGCTGAGTAATTTATTGATGCAAATACATTCTATTATGTAAAATATTAAGTTTTTTTTTTTTTTTTTTAAGTTAGTTGATTTGACCATGACACAAAGGAACACCATAATAAAACGGCAGACATATGCAACCATCACCTGTTATTATTTCAAGGTCTTATGACTTAATGTGATCGTGAAGAAGTATTAATGATAGTTCGGAATGATGTATTGAGCAATAAACAAGACCTATTCCACTTGCGTAATTAGTTTTGGTCTTCAAAGTTTTCTAATTACATAAATTATCACTGAAACCAATCTGAATTCATCATCTTACCGGAAATTATCATGTCATCATTCATTGTATTTTTTCACAAATTTTAACTTCTATAATTTAAAAACTTTTACATTTGTATATTGGTGACTGCTATTAACCATTACGCAAGTATTTTTTAAATCTAGATCACTTGAACTAAAATATTTTTTCATTTGTTGATTCATAAGTTTTTGCATTAAGTATTTAATAAAATCGTATGCTATTTTTAAAAATTACCATGTTCAGTCTTTTTAAAATGTCATTTTAAGAATGTTATGTATTCTAAATATTCCATTTTATTCATATGGCGTTAAAAAATTGTCATGTCATTTGTATTGCTGTATTTTGGTCTTTGAATCATGCTAACAAAAGAATTCATAGTTTAAACGGAAATATGGTAATATAATTCTAATCATGCGTTATTTATCAATATGATATATAACCTTTATTTGTTAGTAGCATTTTTCAGACTAAAAAATTCTATCGTAAAGATAATATCACGTGGCGAGTAAATGGTTTATTTAATGTGTATTCGTTCTAGGAATTTCCTTTATTAATTTTTTTCATGTTGAGGAAAACGAAAATCGATACGCAATTTCCTTGAAATAAAATTGATAGTTGTCTTCCTTATATTTATAAGGGAAATCTCCGTATTTTATTTAAAAAAAAAATTTAAAAAAGTACAAATTTTTAGAATAAACTTTCTACTGCTTAATATTTAATTTCAGTTTTTTTAAACTTCACTTCTAAAATAAACAGAACTTATGTCCTGGTGAATTTTCAATATTTTTTAAGTTCCTTTACCTTTTTACAAAAACAGTTATTAGTTTGTATAATTGGAAAATCTCATATTTCGCGAATGTGTTTGTGATTTGAATCAACCTGTTCGTTTTTGTCTCGATGTAATCCAAGAAACGAATATCTTGTACGTCATTAGGCCATGAGTTGCAATGCTAAGTATGACTCAGGAAGGTTTTAAAAGTTGAAATTTTGGCAATGATCTCTCGACGCCCTGACCTAAATGTAACATCTCTTAGCTGAAAACGAAGCTAAAAATAATGTATACTGTAGATATTTTAACTGTTAAAACATATTTTTTTTTACATTTATGAAAGAATTTCATTCACATTTTCATTTTAACTTGTTTGAGATTTTTAAATATATTTACAAGATATTTGAAACAGATATGCATCAGCATTCAATCACACAGTAATTTGAATATAATTACGTAATTTAGCTTTGATATTTTAATTCCAGAAAAATGCATTTAGTATTTTCTTTTACAGGTTCAAGCGAAACATGAAGAAAAAACGGACAGCAAGTCTGTTTATCGTGAATACAATAGAGAGTTTCTTCTTCCCAAAGGAACAGATCCAGAACAGATAAAGTCAGCATTATCCAAAGATGGTGTCTTGACAATCGAAGCTCCTCTGCCAGAAGCACTAGATTTTACCAAAGAACGCACCATTGCCATAGAAAAAGAATAAAACACAAAATGTTGGCTACATTATTTTAGTATTAGTAATTTCTATTTTTCTCTACTCTGTGGTAATAAGGGTTTTCGCCTTTATTTCCTCTTTCATCTATCTCCTCTTAGCCTTGACTGTTGCACTCGTGTGCTCTCTCTTTACACATCGAATAATTTGTGATATATTTTTGATTGTATGTCTTCATAGTAAACAGATTCTGCTGGTAAATATTTTGCGAAATTTTATATTTATTCAATATATGACGATTGTGGGAATTAGTGATATGTATTGTGTGTAGCTGAATATTCAATAAATTAATTTACAAAAAAAAAAAAAATACACATTTCTAATTTTTTATATAAAATTCTATTTATAACTGATTGATTTAATTTGATGTAATTATGCATCGACTATTTAGAGTTATTAATTTAATAAAATAAAAACTTCAAATAATCATTTTTTCGTTGTTTTTAATTAAAAATTAATCCTCTAAGCAAAAAGAAATGGTATCAAATGGATGATAAGTTTCATTTCAAAGTTGATTTATATTTTCCGATCTATTTAGAGAATTTACTTTAAAACCTAGTAATGGATAATTTTAATCTGATGCTGTAGATATTGTGATTCACTGAACAATTAGATTTAGATCTGACACACTTCTGAACCAAACTGCCCCTAAATGGTATTGATTTTTTTTTACATGCTTAAGAATAGATTTTCACTTGTAAATAATTGCTGTAGGGAAGTACTTTTCATAAAATATTGTATCAAAACATTCAAGATGTCATCTTAAAATTGTCATAAAATTCTATATTTATTTTTCAAATTAAATAATGTTATAGAATAAAAACTTTCGAATAATCTAATTTGAAAAAAGTTTCCTTACTTCTTATTTCGTATTAAAGGTAGATTTTTACAAAACTTGAATTCAATATTAATTACTTACCAGAAGAATATGACAATAGAATTAAACTAAGCTCACAAATAGAAAGCAATGTTTACGAGTATAGTTTTTCTTTTTATAGTACATTCATCTTGAATTGGCAACGGCCAACTACTTTATTGAAATTGCGAGTTAACTATCGAAATTCCGGTACTTAACTTTTACACACAACTGAAATAACTAGTTGCTCTTTCCAGCTTTTGAAATATTGTAATTTTCTTCGAAATTTGGGAATGATACATTTTTATTTGAAATCAAACTTACAACAGCTTCCATAAAATGCAACTTATGATTTTCTTTTTAATCATATTTCCCATATGATTTTTTAAATTCAACTTATACCTTCAAATATGCTTATATTGGAATTGCTATATAGGATATTACATTTTTGTCGATATATGAAGTTAAAAGTATAACTTGCAGTTAAAATTTGTTTTCTATTTACGTATCATTTTAAAATAATATTTTAATTAGTATGTGAGAAACCAAAGTAAGCGACTATTTCCAGAATTATTTATAATCAAATACAATAATAATAAAATTTATTGTATTAACTAATTTGGAATCATTGCGATATTCATAATTTTAAGCATGTTAACTTGCAAAGTATTTATTTATAGTAAAAAAATTGTTTTTTTTTTATTAGCCAATTCTGAAAATTGTTTTATTAAAAATGGATAATTAAACTTTTCTTGATGTAAACAGTCTACCTATTCGTTTTTACGATTCATTTTATTGCAATACAGTAAAAATATTTCTGACAGTAAATTATGTGAACTTCCTATCTGATTAACGTGTCGTAAACGTTGAGAATATCTTGGATGCCTTCAAATAAGATTTTATAGTTTTGAATATCTGTTTTATTACAAACGATTTCAAATGTGGAATTATTTTACTGTACTGTATTATAAAAGTTCGCTAAACAGTAATTATAATTCTAATGTATCGCATAACATTAATTTACAGTTAATTTTAAAGTACTCGATAGTAAATACCTGCACCACAGTTATATGGATTTTGAGCAGAAATCGGTAATTTGTTTTACTACTATTTATATTTTAGAATTCATTTTATAAACATCAAATATAATTTAAAATATTAATTTGTAATTCTTTTTTAAAAGTTAAGTTTTTCTCAAATATTTTCCCATATTTAGCATTTTTCTTTTAACATTTATGTTAAAACTTTCTCATATCTTAATTATGGAAAACAAACTTGATAACTAAAATTTTCAGCATCATTATGAAATCTAATGAAAAATAAGCTTAAATTATTAAACATGAAATACTGTAATTACATAATATATGACTTTATGAAGAACAGAAGAAATAGTCATTGTTCAGTTTTATATTTTTATTTTTATTTAAAAAAAAAAAAAAATATTTTTTTTTTGCGTAAAAATGAAGTCAAATGAGTGATTTATAAAATAAGTTTAGACTCTAAACTTATTTTATATATAAAATAATTTTATTTTATTATTATTATTATTTTATTATGTTTTATTTTATATTTACAGCAACTATTTTCGTTTTTTCCTTCGACCTTAAGAATTCATTTACAAAAAGTCTTTACTGTATTAGAATATAGTATAGTATAATACGTACCGTAAGTTGATATGATTTTTATATCTATAAATAAAATTTCCTTTAGAATAAAAAATTTTAATTTAAAAAAGAGAAGAAACTTGTCTTTGAGAGAGCATATAAAAATATGTTTCTCTAGAGCAGTGGTTCTCAAACTTTTGGAAGTTGGGGCGATTTTAAAATTCTACAAGTAATTGTAGGCGCACTGATCAGAAATTTGTATATAGTATGTTATCACGTGACCAACAAACTCTACGTCAAAAAATGACATCTATATCAATCCTCTCTAATCACGTGGCATTTCCCTCCTTTTCCCTGTAAAATGGCTGGCATCATTCGCGTTGAGAAAGAATCCACTCGATATTGTTGAAGTATGAATTGTAGATGAATAAAATCGAAACTGGCAACTCTCAATGCAGAATGCATTCATTGATTTATAAGTACAAGTATTTTTACAGATAATTACTTATTTTCGTTGGCGAGAAATCAAACGTTCATGATTTCCGTAATGAAATGGTATAAGAGAGTAAATATATTTATTTTTATATCTGGATACGTATTTCTCTAGAATACCATAGGATGGACCCGGAAATCTTCTAGAGCACACCAGTGCGCCCTGGTGCACACTTTGAGAACCACTGCTATAGACTATTCAAACTATCAATCAAACACAGTCTCCAATGGCATCTTGCCATTCCACATCACTGGCAATAGATCTTATACAACTTTAGTGATTACATCGAAGAACTGTGTGTTTTTGTTCCAATGGAATTATATTATTACCATTATTAAACTTCCACTTCTTGTATTTCAGTGTTTTCTATACATTTTATTTTTATAAAAATTTATTTCACATACCCTTTTTTTATTTTAAGAAACAAAAAATTTTAGATCTTTTAGTATCTGAATTTTAACAAAGTAAACAAGTAAGAACTTATAATTTTATTTGTTGGAAATTTTTTAACTATATTGATATTCTAGCATAGAGAACAACATATATAGTGAGATATAATTTATGAAATTATAAATTAATATCATTTCATATGCAAAATTTTTTTGAATCTTGAATTATGAATTATTTTTAATTTATTTATTTATAGAAACAAGCTGCACTTATTCAACAGTTAGAAGAGGAACTTCGAATGGCTCACATGCGTAATCCTGATGTTGATGTTCAACAACATTTAGAAGCTCTTTATACAGAAAAGGAACATATGACAAAAGAAATCTTTCTTCTACGAGAAACAATAAAGGTATAATTAAAAATAAACAATAGACTCCCTCTTATTTGGTCTCATTTTAACTTGTTACATTTTTGTTGAGTTATGAGTGGAAATAAAAACGAAAAAAATATAAATCATTTGGAAGGAAAGAATGTGATTGAAATAATACAAATCAAATAGTAAGATACTTCATCGTTGATATAATTCTTATGAAAAAACGGTGTGATTTTGCATAAAAATTTAAATTAAAAAGACAATTGAAGATTTTTGATTTTTTTTGTGTTTAAGTAAATATTTAATAAATATTTATTTAGATAAAATATCAATATATATATATCATTTAATTTGCTGTCTATAAATGTATTTTGCATGTGTTTTCAGATTAACTGATAGTTTGTTTATTTGATTTGAGATCCCAGTCATATAGACCCAGTTAATTGGGAGTTTACTATAGTAAAATTTTTTTATAATTATGTTCAATGTTGCATATGCAAAAAATTGTTAATTATCTAAATTATATTGGAAATTAAATAAGCATTAAAAGTTGAAACCCAAAAGTAATTGAAATTATTATTATTGAATATTTCTTGTTTCTAATTTTTTGCACTTTGACATGAAGTAGTGCTAATAAGGAGTGCTAATAATAAAAATTATTAGCATTGGCACTTTAATGCTGTTCAAATAAATAATAAATAAAAATTTTAATAAAATTGTTTAAATAAGAATATACTAACAAGGAGAGGACACAGCTGACTACCCACCGATTTTGATGAAACTGAACTGATGTAATATAGAAAAAAAAA
>WUQG02402686.1:0-17325 GCA_011317285.2 Androctonus mauritanicus | reverse complement strand
TAATTTTATCCAAAAGAGTAGTCTGAAAGAAATTTTATTGTAATAAATATCAACAACGAAAACACAAGATATTATTATTTCACATAATTTTTATTTTTTCCATAAATTTTACGATTCATACCTATATTTTCTTAAGGGGTACGACTTGCGCAACCTTACCCTAAGTACAAAAATATATTTATAATTATAAACTCATTCATCATCAATCATTAGCTCGTGAGGGATGAAAATCTCTTCAAAATGATATCATACTATTCTATCTGTTGTCCTTCTTTGCCAATAGATTCACTTCTATTTCTTTAATTTCATTAGCTCGTCTCTTTTGGGATCGTCTCCTGATTTATTTATGGGAATCAATCAGAAACTGGATTTGTCCATGTGCAATTATTTCTTCTTGTCTGTCCACATAATTACCCCATTGTTATTAATAAATTATTAATAGCATTTATACACTTTTTTATGTCAAGAAAACGATTCAAAAACTTAAAAGTATTAGTTTATACATGAAATAAGTAATATAATTTATGCCATATGCATTTGATAGGTAATTTTAGTGAGATATAATATTGAAAAAATAATTTCAATGATTTAACTTCGCTTTCAAAACTTCCAGTATGATTGAATATAATCGATTAACAAGATTTTTTTAATTCATTTAAATTTTGAAAATTCAGTTTTCTGGTTATTATATAGGGCCTACGTGGAAAGTTCATGACTTAGGCCACTACAAAAGGAATTTATAAGCTCAGGAACATTATACATTCAAATTTTCAGTGATCATTTTTGATTTGTGATTTCCGGCATTTCACATTTTCAATCTTACGCTTTCATTACGCTTTAAACATTTCTGTTAATATGATAAGTGAAATTTCGTTCGTAATTTGTAGCAAATTTCATTTGTGAATTTTTCCAAGAGATTCAAACTTTAAAAATCATATTCCTTATTTATATACTAATATAAATAAGGAATATGATTTATATAGATAATACTGAAATGACAAAAAATATATAAATGCCTTAAATCGATAATAATCTGTAGTATTAATTTTTGAAATATTTCATCACCTACACGATTATGTACTAATCTTTGTATTGTGTTCATTAAAAAGTTACAATGATTGACTATCAGATGTTAATCGTCACTTTTTGCAAGTTGAATTATTGCTTCTAAAATCAGCTTTTCATGGAAGAATCATTCGAATTTTTATTTTTTGATAAAACATAATTGTTTTTTTTAATAATAATGAAGAAAAATAAATGTATAAGTGTGAAGTCCGAATCTGAATCGTTTCAATTTAGCAAGATGAAAAGAATCAGAAATTATAAACTCTATATTAAAATGTAAAATGGTGTAAATACAGAGATTATGTTAGAGCAGATATAAAATGCATTTCCAAAGACTAGAATCAAACTGCTTTTACTCTTATATTAATTTTCTTATTAATGAAGTTTTTATCTAGGTAATTGTCTAAATTTTAACTAATTATAAAATTTGGTTAATTCTTTTATACAATCATAAAAAATTTCTATTATCATATGTATTCAGTGGCAGACCTACAGCTATCGAAGCTCGGGGCGGAAGTCACCCTTGGGCCTCCCTAATTGGAATGATCACTATACAAAATGTCAAACTTTTATATGGTGATCATATGAAGCGCTTCTAACATAAACTTTTAAACATGAGCATGGCACATTTATATGTAATCATCTTCCCAGAATGAACAGTCCCTTTTTTTATATTCCTACATATAGATACATATACTTAAAACTTAAGATTCTTCGGAGGCCCCCTGATCTGAGACCTGGGGCTGTCTGCTCCCTCCGCCCCCTTGGTACGCCACTGCATATATATTACAAGATCTATTTCTAACTAAAAATGTTTCATTAAAGAATGCACACATTCTGATTTATGCCATAACAAAATATGTTTTCGTAATGCTGCTAGAAAATTTTCTCACCACAGAATTAAATCTTCAGAGATATCTTTATACTGATAACCAGATGAAGAGGGTTTTTGACCCTTAATGTCGCAAAAACATTAATCAGTCAATAGATGACTATTGTGATTCCTGTTTCGATTTCATGATTTTTTTACCCGGGAATAAAATAATTTTATCATTTTAATTTTCGTTTTGTTTATATAAATCTTGTGATGTGATTTATATCATATGTTTCGTAATAATAAATATACAGAGTATTCCGTAATAGTTGGGTCAAAATCAAACCACGAATTTCTTGTATCAAAAATAATGAAGAAAAGTCTTATATAAATATAAACCCAAAATAAATATGTATAAATTTTATAGTAGTACTACATCAAAAATCGTAAAGGAAATGTGTTTGTTTAATGGCATAAATAAAAAATAAGTAAAATCGACAAAGTAATTTAACGTTTTCTTACCATGGACTGCAATGTTAATTGGACTACGATGTTAATTTTTTTTTTAATTTATTTTATTAATTAAACACGTTTCCTTTACGATTTTCGAAAAAGCAACTCTGTAAAATGAGCATATTTCCCTTAAATGCGACGTTTTTGGGTCTATATTTATAAAGAACTTTTTCATTATTTTGATGTAAGTAATTCACAGTGTAATTTTTATATATGTAACGATACACTATACTTATCAAGAAAAATGATACAATTCCAACTAGCATGATGTTACAAAAAAAAAATTTTGAGGTTTTCATTTTTCCTGAGCAATAAATGATTTCTTTATATTAAATATCTGTATAATTTGTCTTTTTTGTTCTATAAAATCACATTTTTTTGGCTTGAGAAGATATTTCCCTTTAAGCAGTTCGTTATGCGAAATTCTATTGATCTTAATTAAATAGTCAAATTATAGTATTAGAAATCGGTAAAACTGAAAGATAATTTTATGAGAAAGTAATCTTAATTTGGAACAGTTCCATTTGGCACCATCTTGTATCGAAAGTTTATTCATTGATAAGATAATATTATAATCGTTGACGTTAATAAGCAAAAATAATTCCGGATAAAATAATCAGCTTCTATTATAGATAAAATAATTCTACTTTAAATGTGATTCGTAACAACTATATTCTAACCGGTAAGTAGAAAACCTGTAACGAAAGATTGCAAGATGATAGATTAAAACAAATTTCTTTATATGTATGAATAAAACTTGAGTACTTATGTTTGTTTCTGCATAATTTAATTGGAGACATGTGTTAAATACAATGAGTTATTTTTGAATTGATTTGTCCTTCACGTGTGAATGAATCATCTTTAGAGTTGTGTACAAGGACAATTTTCGTAAATTCTTCCGTTTTATCTGAACAGAGATAAAATTCCATATCTTAAACTTTGGATTTCTAACAATTGTTATCTATTCACAGTACAAACGATTGGAATTAATAAAATAACTGTATCTTAGCAGTAGTTTTAAATAATATTTAAGTAGATTTACGAATTTATCATTTACTATTTTGTTACTTTTAGCAATTAAATATGGAAGAATAGTTTACATGCAGATGCATTGCATCAATGGATCTCATTCACTTAAGTTTATCTGAAAATTTCTTTCAAGGACGAAAATGAAAGTTTCAATTATCATTTTCGTTCATAGTTCATGGTTATGGATTTCGTAAAAAGAAATATATATATATATAATATAAAGACATCTATTTTAATCTGAATTTTAAACGTTATCAATCTGACAATTGAAAATGTTTAAACATGATTTTACTTTAATTTTCTTGCAAAAGAAAAATGAAGAAAATCAAACTTATTTAATTATATACAATAGTCTTTAATAAATTCTAGTATTTTATTATTTTTTTAGATTTATGTAAAAATTATTTGACAATAAAAATAATTATTAATTTGTTTCTGTTTCAGACATCAGATAATTTATATTTAACACAAGTTTATATAATAAAGTACGTATAAAAGTTTATTATTCTCAAGATAATTATCTTAATGTTAAAAAAGTAATATACTATTTAAGTGTTTACGTTTACAGATTAAAATTTTATCTATTTATCTACTTCAGAAAGTCCATTTTTTTTTGTGATAGTTGTTTTAATATGTCGCACGAACTTTTATCATATCTAAATTTTTAAGAAATGCCACTTGTTTTAAAAAATTGTCAATGCGGAAGTCAGAACTAGTTTAATAATTTAAAAATATTTTAAAAAAGTGAAACATTTATTTTTTAATTAAATGAAAAAAATAGCGTTTTTAACAGAAAACAAACTATTATTGCGTTTTGATTTGGTATAATTTATTTATTAAATAAATTTATTAGCTTATGTACAATGTATAGAATTATAATAATTTCAAAATTTCGGAATAAAATAAAGAAGAAAAAAAGCTTCATGAAAATATTCTTCTAGCAAGCAAAGATGATGATAACGGATGCATTAAATCGTTAAATTTTGCATATGAAAATACTCAAAAATTCGTTATAATAAAATATGAATGTTTTATAACTGATAAACAATATTACTCCTAACAAATGAGTAATAATATCATAATTTTCAAAAAATAAATCACAAATGATTCAAGAAATATATCTTTAGGTTTTACCCTTATTTAATTCACAACTTAAATAATTTTTCCAACTGAAAAATTCTACGGTTTGAATTTTTATATAATATTTATTAAAATAAATCTTAATTATTCAAAATAATTACAGAACTCATCGACCAGTCAATATTTACATTCAGAGATTTCCAGTAAGGAGTATAATTAAGAATGATTAATATTTTACGACCTTACTTCTGTGGTTTTCAAACTTTGTGTCTGTGGCCCCCTTTTTTCATAAAAAATTGTTACGCCCCCTCATTTTCGTAATAGTTTAATTTTATAAATACTTTCTACTTACAATTTAATACTATAAATTTTGTATAAATAAAGTGATTATACATAAAAAATATATATTTATTATGGTGTAATAATTTTTAATACAATTAAACAAACTTACAAAAAAAACGAAAAATAGAATACGTTTTTTATACAAAATAATATTTATTGCGATGGATGAGCTTATTTTTCAGCAGAAATTCTCTCAAATGAAATGTCATGGAAGATCATCGTTGTGGAAGATATCGCTACTCGCAATTCTTTTTCAGTCACTAAACGAGATCGTTATTTTGTCTTTAAAATAGCTACAGCAGAAAGTTTCTGGATGCGTGGATATATGTACTGTATTTATAATACTTTTGCTGATTCATTTTTTTCGATACCAATTTGAATTATTCTTTGCTTGTTTCTCTCAAAAATGATGTTTTTGTTAATTCTTGCGCACCTTTCTAGTGAGGCGCAAGAATTAACAAAAAACACTGCCTTACTCTATTATGTAAATTAGTAATCTAAGAATTTTACAATATTTTCAACATTTCATGTTAATATTATTTTTTTTTTTTCCTTTTTCAGATTCTTCCAATGTTATTAATGAAGAATAGAAAACATTAATCTATTGAAACATATCCCATATTATTAACGATAATGTAATAGGCTATATGCATTCAATTTTACCGTCTAGTCATTCGTTCTCAAGATATTTCGAACTAAATATCATCAATCATTCAAATTTTAGAGATAATTCCATATTATCCAATATATATATATATATGCCTATTACTTTTAAATACTCTCCATAATTACAATAGTTGGTGGTTGTTCAAAGCATTAATAGCCATATCCGCTTAATTAAATGATCATACGTAATTATTTTTGCTGTTTTCTATTAAGTTCAAGAACAAAACATTTAAAAACATTCAGATTTTAGACGTTAATTTATACAATTAACAATTTTAAATTCTCCACGAGATCCCAGTATAAAATTCAGCACTTCGAAATTTTATAATTTATATATTTATACATGAAATTATTCTTTACACAGAAGATATCAAACGATTTCTTTTTATAATAAAAAATGGCTATTTAAACATCAATAAAAATTTTTACTTATATTTTAATTAGTTTACCCACCAATTTTTAATTATCACTTGAGGGTTAATTAATTTTTTAATTAACTCTCTATATGAATTGACTTTTTTTTTTTAAAAAAAAAAAAGTCGATTCATGTAGAGAGACATGAAAAATCTGATTAATTTGGAAATATTTCATTTTATACGGTTAAAATTTGTGTATTTCAGATGTAGAATAAAATCAATAATTCAAAAATTACTTGAATATAAATAGCGTCAAAGACATCCATAGAAATGGTATTGAAGTTTTAATTTTTTTATAGATTAAATCGGTGCAGTTGTACTGTTTGAATATTAAACTGGATAGAAGAAGAGTTCTTCTTCTATTCAGTTTAATAGAAGTAATTAAGTCAACTCTACTTAATTATTTCTGAATCTACAAAGTTGATATCGGATAGAATTATTAATAAATTTAACATTCTACCAGATATCGATTCTGTAGAATGTTAATATAAAGAAATTATTCATTAATAACTAGAATAATATTGTGATCGATCGACTGCTTCGTTGTTTAGTTCATTGAATTTTCAGTTATTTTTTGGATTTGCTAACAATTATACAAAATTTTCTAAAAATTATTCAATGAAATAATAAGATTTTCAAATAAATCTTCATTTAAAACAAATATTTAGGAATGCAAATATAGTAGTAATTGTTTATGTATGGCAAACAGTCTGTAACAAAGATCATTCGTTGTTTGCCTGCGATAAATAATCCCAGAGTAAAGTATTTTTATACGTTAAATTATTTAACATCTGCTTACAGTTTTTATCTAAGAAAAACGTATGAATTGAGAACATAGTTTATTAAACGTATGCAGATGGTTGGAATGAATGAATAATAGCATGTGGAATAGTTCAGGCTTTATCTATATTCGATAACATTTAAAGTGACTATAAAAAATTACACCTGAATGTCGATAAATCTAACTTCACATATGTTATACATGAAAAGTACAGTATCATAAAGATGACAATCTAATTCAGTTTTATTTAATATGTTTCGTTGTTCTTTACATGTTTTGTTAGAAAATAGTTAATGAATAACGTTGCTATATTAATTAATATAATAGCGTATGATATAAAGTATATAACTTATGCTTTATTAGAAATGATTGCATATAGAATAGCATATGCACAATGATCTAACGTAATTAAATAATGCACGATTTATTTAAAACAAAAGTGAGAATGAAGTATTTAAGTAGTAAGCTATTGCTTCAGAAAATATATTTAGCGAAATGTTAAAAGAATAGCGAAGTCAACAAGATTTCATTGTTATCAAAATTTTTTTTATACAATACTATTTCAATTAAAAATAATTTTTATACTTTCTAAGAATTAAAACTTTAAAATAAAATGCAAAAAATCAAGATTATTTTAATATAACCACAAATAATTTACATTTTCCTTTAGGAAGCTTCAGAATGATTATAATAAAACAATAATCTCATTCTTGCTTATTTAATTTAATAAAAAAAATTGTCATTTGTTTATATTAAAGTGTATCAATGCTTTTGAGCATGATATTGAATGGACACTCAAGATTATGCCCAAGACGTTAAAATGAAAATTATTATAAATCTGTGTGTATATATATAAATTTTTATATTTATAATTTAATTTTATATTCTTATGCAATAATTTTAGAAATATATTTTATTTCAGAAATGTTTTTCTTCATTTTCTTACAGAGCAATTACTTCTGTTGGCGTTTCGTCTGGATTTCGGATGTTGCAGACCATCTTTGCAACGAGATTTCCACTTCATTGATAACCTATAGATTTTTCTTTCAACAACTCTTGACTACTGTTTGTGAATGCTGTCTACTGCTTGTTATGTTTACATCTTAACAAATTGGCTAGACAATCTTTTGTTCTTCTTGTATAGATTTATTTAGTAAATAAGTAACAACATTCTATAAGTAAATTGTTCATAAAGCATTCGTCTTCTATAAAATATATATCTTTTCAGGTTTGAAATGTGGAAATTTTGTGTTTGACGATTTTATGAATCTTAAAGCATATGCGAAGATAGATCAGTTGAGAGAATGAGTAAATAAAATCCACTGCGACAAAAGAAGCAAAAGTAAAAATGATTTTTGGAATTACAAATCGCAATTTAAGATATCCTTTAAAAGAATGTTTATTTTTTAATTTTTATTTAATCTTATTTCGTGTTTGTTTCACGTGTACAGATATCTCATTAAAAGTGAGATTAATCTGACTTTTAACCCTCTTGTTTACTAGAAAGAGACGGCCTAACATGCTACATGATTTTGTTTACAATCTCTCAACTGATAACCCTTTTCCTTTATATTATTATTATTTTTTTTAATATCTCTTGCCTACTGTTGCCATATAATTTATCCATATTTAAAATCATCAAATAGAATTATTGCTTAATCTTCCGTTACTATTTAACAGATTTGTACTAAATATAAAAATCAAACTTCTACGCTGTTCATTTATCGCGCGCACTGATTCTGAAGAGATTGCAAAATAATTCCTAGCATATTAATCAGACATTATCTGAATATTCGGATAAAATAATTTGCATTTACGTTTCTAACGTAAGATAATCAACGTTCGAATTGCCCTTGAAATTATTGCGATAAAAGGTGACGTAGACGACGTGGTTCGATTTTGTTAACAGAAAAAAATAATTATTTTAGGAATGTAGCAAAAAAAATTATCTTTCGAAACCTGAACGAGCGAGTTCATTGCACCTTTGCAATATTCTCATCGAGATTTTATATCTGAGAAGCATTGTTGTTATCTGATGTTTATTGGTTGCTATTATCCTGTTTCTTGCCAAGAAACATGAGGTCGTTCACAGCTCATTGTCCTTTACTTAATCAGAAGTCATTGAACACAGTTAGTTACTGATGATCGATTAGTTTCTATTGCTCCCAATATCGATTTTTTTTTCCTTCTTTGCATAAATTTCGTTTGTATTTGAGATTTGAGTATAGAAATCCAGAAACACATCGCGAAAAGAACGATTTCGAATGCTTTGGTAGTAGCATCACGCACTATTTGATAGATAACACGTATCAATCACATGTTCGAGAGTGCAAAGAAGCTAAGGTGTCTTTTTAATACAGTTACAAATGTTATAATCACTATGCCATTGTCTTCCTATTCGTCCGTCTTATCTAATAAAGAAGCTGAGCACTGTTCATGTTTTTCTCTTCAAAAATTTTTAAGAAATTCATGATGTAAAAAAACATCAGACAGTTCTGAAATAACTAATAGCCTTCTTTCCATCCTTTAATTCGTCAGTCAGTTCGCAGTCCTCCATTTTTAATTCGTTTAAAAATGTCGGACGTTCAAACTTATAAGAAATCTTATAAATTTGAACGTTCGCCATTTTTAAACGAATTAAGCTTCTAGGCTAACTAGTTTTATTTTAAAGTCGATTTTAATCGCTTGATCATTCTGTTATATTTCACGTAAGATAATTGAAACAGTTCAAGAGATAGGGAGAATCTGCGAAATTTGAATGTCGGCCATTTTTAAACAGTTGAAAATAAAAGACGGGTCATCGAAATCATCTTTAATGACTCGATCTTCCTGTTAAATTCCATAAAAATCCAACCAATGGATCAGATATATTAAGAAAGTATCGCAGAAATTTAAATGTCTGCCATTTTTAAATGGTTGAAGTTAGAAGATTAATTTGTATAGACTCAGAGTTATCTTTAACATCAGAACATCGCTAATGAATTTCATGAAAATCTACTAATTGGTTCAAAAGTTATTATTGGGAACACGTGGCGAATTTATATTCATCACTTTCCTTCGGAAAGTAGGCTAAAACTTTAACTTTTCTGGTAAATGTGAATTATTACTTACTGGTTAGAAGTATCACCAACAGTGTTGCCAATGCGAAAAAATGTTTTCGAATCATCAACAGTGTTGCCAATACGAAAATAAATTTTTCGTGACGTCATAAAAATTTTTTAACTGTTTCCCCTCTTTCAAAAAAATTAACTTAAAAATTTCTACGTCCCCATAAATCGTGACGTCATACTAAAAATTATACACTAAAAAATTATTTAATCCAAAAATTTTTTTTTAAAAATCGTATTATTTTGAATAAGCCTCATTATCCTTCCATTATTTTAAAAAATTCCGTAATAATGCTTATGAAATTTTGATTAATTGTCACTCGAGTAAAAATCGATATAGTTGTATCACGGATGAGTTATATAAATAAATAAAAAAAATCGATTTAAAAACGAAAAATTGTAGCATTTAATACTTTTGAAATATCGATTTTTTTTCCTTCCTCAAATAATAATAATAATACAGTTTTTTTTTGTGTTTGTTCTTTCATAACAATAAAACTATCGTTTTTTTTAATATTTGGTTAAAATATAAGAGAAACTTTTTAAGATAAAAAAAATAACCGAAAGAAAAAAAAAATGTTAAAATTACTTTTATGTGCTATTACAGTAACAAAATTCTATTACCATAAAATGACGATTTAAATGCATTTTAATATATTTATCAGATAGATGATGTTTATGTATATATTCACAGCTTGCGATGTTTTTAATCTAACATTGCGAAAGTAAATTCTAACAGTTAATGCTAAAATAATCGATTTTTTTTTCTCGAAATAGGTTTTTTTTTTTTAATGTTTAAAATATGTCTGTTGTTTTTATCATTTCATTTTTAAAAGAAAATATCCATAAGTTTAAAAATATGTAATATAACGGAATTTTTACTAGGCCTATAGGCAGTTTATCGATTATCTGTAAAGATTTAGATTATTTCGATTAATCCGTTGCATTTACACTTTTAAACATTCTTACCGATAGATGACACCACTTAAGAATCGTTGTTTTAATCGATTTATTAAAATCGGCGAGTAAATTTTATCGGTCATTCATCAAATCGGAATTTTACTCGAATCAAAGATAAAATATTGCTAATTATGCAAATTCGAACTGTTTTTGATGCGTTTGTAAATAACTTACGCGATTATTATTATTATTATTATTATTATTTTGCTATCGATACGGATAAGCGCCCGGAGAGAGACTACTTCAGAAGCTAATTTCTCGATTATTAAACTAAATTATATAAATTTTCTATAATTAAAAATTCAAAAGCATAACCACTTTCAACATTATGGTTTACGTAATTATAAATTATTCCTCAAATTATTATTATTATTATTTTAAATTACGCGCATGGCATACTTTGGCATAAAAGAAAATGCCGCTAAATCTGATCTAATTCTTATATATATATATATATATATATAAAAATCAATTTAAAACTTTATCATTAACTATGAAACTAAAATAGAAGTTTTAATAATTAAATTTATTTTTAAATCTCAAAAATTCGATGAAATTTGACATTTTATAATGATATATCGGGAATATTGCCAAATATTTTATTCTTTTTTTCAGATAAAATAATGGCGTATGGCATGGAATATGCGTTACAGCAGCTGTCTCACGTTAACAATACGATTATTTCGACATATAATAGCCATTAATCAGAAAAATAATTTTAATTCTCCAAATGTTACTGTCTTGTGAAGATTCGGTATATCGATAAACAAATATATTTAGTTCTATGCTGCCAACATATGACCTTTTTTTTATCGATAAACAAAACTCCCTGACCTTTTTTTTACGATCGGGTGCACGTTAGGTAAATGTATTAGTTCCGTTCTTCGCAGAAATCATTTTATATAAAAAGAAAAATTGTACTGCATTAAAAAGCAACTAAAAAATCTACACACGCACATATATATAGGCATATATATATATGCGTATACATTTCATCTACTTATGTTTTAAAATATAGTACAATATAAGTGAGTGTACAATACCTATACTTGTGTTTTACTTTAATCGATATTCACAATATCGAATTCTAGATCGATTTTTTAACGTCGCGATTGGATTTTTGAGATGTTGAAAATATATTTTTCTTTAGGCGTATCGCGTGTAACAGAAATTCTTTACTTTGTAATTAATGATAAACGGCGAAATTTATCGCTTAATTAAAAAAAAAGTATTTAAAAATATATACTGTACGTAATTTTGCGCACTTCCGTTTAAATTAATTCCATGAATATATTTACATTATTACTTATTCTAAAAACGTTTTTTTTTCTTGTTTTAAATTTTAATATGTATAAACAAATATTAGTAATAAAAAAGAAATTATCATCAATATGCGAAAAAAATAGAAATAAAGTAAAATTTTTTTTTTTTAAATATTGAGAGGTCGCTAGTGTTCGTTCGCTAAAACGAAAGAGCAATTAAAAGTGCATTACGTATACAAAAATTGATTTTCTTAATTATATTTTATATGTTAAAGTACTGTATAAATAATTTTGTTATTGTTCATTAAATTAATTTTTTTAAATCGTAAATTAATAAAAATATTTGAATATTAAAAATTTTTATTACGTCTTTAATGTTTCAAAAGAATTTGAAATACCCATTAAAAAAAAAAACTTCAAAATATATGTATTGCATATCCTCGAAACTAAGGTATGATATCGTATGATGTGATGACGAGACTACGCGTGACATCATAATAAAATGGAGGTACTGTTAAAGTGGTTGATTTGACTCCAGTTCTTTAACTCTTCGTTTTTAAGTATTTTAAGTGATTTCAAGTGTAATACATAATCCCAGTTTTAAAATTGTTTATCATTATTATATCCGATGACGTGTATTATTAAAAATGCCGGCTAAAGTATCTAAAAAGGTTGTGGGGATGATAATGAGAAGCAGGAAGACTATCATGAAAGATGGATTCATTGTAAGTTAACCTTCTTTTTAAAGATTAATTATTGTTTTGTTTACTTCTTCAAACATTATGTCATATTATATTATATTTTTATAGATATGGAGGAATTTTTATTTTGTTTTATTGATTAAATTATTACTAGAACTAACATGTTTAAATCATCATTATTAAAATAAATAAAATGCTTAGTTTGATTATTTATTATGCTTATTTTTTCAATAATTATAGGATTATATTTTGTAATGTATGAGCAGTGTATTAGATGTAGTATTCAGGAAAAAATTGATGATAGTTTAAGAAATCAAATTACAGTTGTGACTAGAATAGTTATAAAACGGATTGAATTCATAAAATTATATTTTATTAATACTTAAATTCTATTCAGTAAGTTTTGCTTATTCATTATTTTTATCATTATATGTATAAATATAAAAAAAAAACAAACTGCTGTATAGACATGTGTATCGATATTAGGATTTATAATCAATTCAAAATATTTCAAAGAAGAAAGAATATAAAAAAAAAATTTCATATTATTAAAATGATTATTTTGTTTTCCTAAAATGACTAGCATTTTGTTCTTTCACATATACAATCTATACATTTTTAATTATATATTTCAGAACTTTTTAAAAACTGTTATATAGTATATCTTGATATCATACCTTAATAATTGCATGAAATTTATTATTTCGACTATGTAGTTTCTTGAAAAATAACATCAATATTATCCTCATATCACATTTGTATCAATATATTGTAAATGTACTCTATATATATATATTGTATATATAATTTTTATGGTATATATTACTTGTAAAGATTTTCTGTAAATATCTATCAAATATTCTATACTGATTTCTTTATTTTTAAATTTTTCCAATATTCAAATAATTATATTTGGAAGATTTATTATTATTTTTTTTTTTTTTTTTATAATAAAGCTTATGATAGAAATTATAATTTGTATAATTGCATAAGTTTCTAATAAATGGTGAAATTTCTATTCTTTATAGGTTTGAAGATAATATTATATAATGATTATAGTTTTAAATTTATCTATTAAACAATTCACTTGTTTATGTAGCTGTAGATAAAAAGAAACAGGTTTAATATAACTCAAAATAAATTATATTGTTATATTTTAACAAATATATATATAAACTACAGTGAAATTATAGAATAGGTATCAAATTGCATATATTTAAATATAAATTTTATTAGAAAAATGTTTTATATTCCTAAGTAAAAGAGGGATATTACTGTAGCATTTTTTACAACTTAGATTGACAAGGTCTAACCCTATAGCAGAAATGTATTTTTGTCAGAAGTTGAGAAAAATTCAAATAAAATCTGTTTTCAATTTTTTCCTCAACTTCCACTTCTCTTGTTGTTTGTACGTTTTCTCACACTCTGTCTACATAGGAGTTTAAATCATTTTTTCTACAAATCCCATACCAGTATCATTCAGTTTGTCATAATAAATTTTATTGTAAAAAGTGTACAAAATTAAATGATTAATTGAACAATTTTAAACTTTTAATAGTTCATACCTAATATATAGGAAAGTAAAGTATAAATTTTTTAGTAAGACTTCAATGTGAAAAGCAAAATTGATTATTCCTATATACGGTACACATTGAGAGATTACAAACACATTTATAACAGATTATTTCAAAGCATTTTTTATGAAACTTTTGGATACACATATGAGTTTTCCAATCATTCAGTTTTTAATTCTGACAGAATATTTTGAGCATATTAAAACATTTTCCATTTATAACTTCTGATATTAAAATTATTGCTTCATAAATTTTGCTTTAATTCCATTTTAAGAAAAATGGAAATTTATAATTTTTTTTTTTTGTTCATTTTTGAATAAAAGTTACTTGAAAAATTATTGGAATATATATATATTTGTTATTGAGCAAATTTTAAAATAATTAACTAGGTCATGTTATTGTCAATCATATATTTAGTATTTAAAATTTTTATCTTTCATGTCAACCTCAAGGTGAATTTAGAAAATTTAATTCCTAAAATCATTTAAGATAATATTTTAAAGCAGATGGATAATAGACAAGTTCATATAATGTTTAAGTTGATAAATTATATGAATCATCTCTTTAATTGTTGAAAATTGAGTCAATATTGCAGCATTATTTTTTAAACATTTAAATATTTTTTGGTGATACTTTTATTTAATTCAGTTGAATCAATAACAATTGGATCAATATAGTATTATTCTTAGTCAGCTTGAAATTCCTATTGATTAATATAATTTGTTTGCTGCTTATAAATGCTTCAATTTAAATTTTATTTATATTAGAGGGACAAATGCTATAGTTAACAATTATTTGATTTGAATGTATATGAAATTGAGTATTGTAATCATTGATTATTTGTATTGAAAGATAATATTTTATTAATAATATATGCATAATTTACAGATAAAAATATTTCAAAAAAACTAATAACCTGTTGAAAATTAAAAAAAAATATAAATTGTATGATTATTTTTATGTAATTTAATATATAAAATTTTTCTTTGATAATTTTAATCATATTTTTAAATTTTATAAACCATCTGTGATAAATATATATCAGTATTAACATTGACACATCAAACTGTTCTATACTTTATCTTTATGTTCACATGACTATTGAAACTACCAGAAACTGAAAATAATTAACAAATTAACTCTAATAATTTAAATTGTAAAAATAGAAATTTTAAGATAGCTTTTTGAATTCCTTCAATTGTTGCATGCTTTTATTTTTCATTAGCAAAATTAAAAAAAAAAACAATATATACAGAAATGCGGAAAGAATGCAAACAATGTAAAAATATTTTATAAAAATTTTTAATTTTAATATTATTTAGTATAGTTCATTTAAGATAATGAAATATTTAAATACAAAATTTTTGTCAAATAATTAAGAAAGTAAAACTGTAAGTTTGTTTTTAGATTAAAAAATTTTTGTTTTACAAAATAATTATTTTACAGGCCTAGCTTCACCTCTTCAATTTCCCTAAGGTAAAATTGACTGAGGTGTCACTATTATCATTTTTCAAATTTTAGCCTTAGATATTCTAGTGCCTGAAGTCTTTGTCACTTGCTTACCCCAGCAAACTAATCTTTGTTTAGTTCTTAATCTAAAGTGCTGAAAATTAATAATGAAATTGATTGATAATTTCTAATTATGCTTATGATTTTCTTGAATTGTTAAAAACATTATTTCCCAGTTCTTTTAATATCATATACATTTAAAAAACTTTCCTGTTTCTTGAAGCAGTAATACAATAAGCTCTCTATATAACCTTGAAATTTTGGTTCCACTATGTTAAAATTCATCAATACAAAATTATCTGCTTTAACAATGATCATTGTTTTTTTTTTAAATAAATTTCTATATCAACAATATCTATTCTGTAATAATAAGAAAAGAATAATTTTAAAATGTTATTACTAGAAAGTAGTTTTTTAAAAAATGATGTATATTTTAAATAAATTTTTAGGTTAATTATTAAATGTATTTGTAAATTGATATACATTATACATTAATAATAAGAAAAAAATATAAAATATATTATTATTAACCTAAAAATTGTAGCTTTTCATATATGTATAAATACATCTGATCAAGTGTATAAATAAATTTAACTTTTTATCAGAATTAGTTTTAACTACCTAAAAATATTCTTAAAAATATTAAGTTTATAAATTATTTCAAAAATTATACCACTGAATTCATGAATGTGGTTTATAACAGTTTTTTTAAACTTTATATATATATTTTTTTTATTTCAAAATTATAATAATTTTTATATAATTAACTCTATAATAGTGAAGATATGTATGTGGAAAATTATAATAATCACATTTTCCTCCTCAAAAAACTGTGATGATATGCTAAACATATATGTATATATTATTATAATTTGTAAATTTTCATGAATTTTTTGTATATTTAAGAAAATAATAAAATTTACATATAATAAATATTGTTAATTTCTTATTAAATATTAATAAACTTAATAGGATTTAATCATAATTTTGGAAATCATTTTTAAGATGTTTGCCAAATTAGTATCATTTTCATTAATTTTAAACTAATAGTTTTTAGTCAATAACTCATGAGAGAGTATGTCTTATATAAGAAGGAAATTTCACAAATATATTGAAATTGAGTTAAGGGCAGAATGATTAATAAGACAAAATCAACTTTGAATTTTCAAAATTTTGTTACAATTCATTTAAAACAAATTGGCAATGTATGCAATATTATTTTTATTCAAGATCAGATTAAAAAATACCAAGAATTTTTATTTTATTTTTATACTTCCTAAATGAATAAAAGGATTTATGAATTAGATTTTCCTGTCTGTTCATCTACATGATAACTCATATTTATTATCTGATTTGGCTAAATGCATATTTGTTAAGTTATATTAGAAGACCAAATCTATTGAAAATGATCAATATTGATATAATATTATCAGTCAATCAATTCTTCAAGACTGCAAAAAACCAATTACTAACGACTTCAAATAAACAAGCTCTAACTGCAGTATG